>CAKOAT010070044.1:140405-195253 GCA_932364175.1 Eruca vesicaria subsp. sativa | reverse complement strand
AACAAGCAAATGATCAACATGTTTTAAAGCAGAAGAGCAAAGATCCTTCACTTTTGGCGCTGAGGCAAGTCTGTTTACGTTTCCTCTACACATTGTTGATGAAAGATCAGCAAGAGGACCGGACAGTTCAGTTTCTAAACACTTTACAGCTTCCTCCACTATGTCAGACAGCTTTTTGTACTTGTCCGAGCCCTTAAGAAGCTTCTGAGCCAAGACAAGACGGGAACAAAGTACCTCTACGCTTGCCGTTTCCTTAGCGATCAACAGTTGCTTCTTCCAACATCTGACAAAGAAACAAAGAGAGAGAGAGAATAAAGATCCATCCAAGATTGCATTCAAATGTGTGTGAAGTCAATAAGATTCTTACACGTGCAAGCTGTTTGTTTTGCCACAAAAGACACAGTAGAAGCATCCATCAGCATCATGACTTGGCTCATCTTCCTTTATACCAGACTTATCACTCTTTAACGCGCAATCAAGATGGCATGAGAAGCCACAAGACTCACCGGAAAGATCTGAGTCGCAGGTTAACCAGATACTAGGATCTTTGTTTCGGTCGTAATGGTAGCATATACAGCAAGAACATCTCTTGCAGAACCTGTCCTCCCTCTTTACTTCAGCTTGACAGGCGAGGTTCTTACAGTAGGAAGTACCTTTGCCTGAATCATTTACTATTTTCAAATTAGCACTGAATATTGCTAGGCACATCCCAATAAAGCATTGGCCTTACTAATTATTGTGTGTATGTTACCTTTAGTTTTAACTGAGCTCCTGTGTCTTTTTGAGGTCCTCTCAGTTGTTGCTGATGAATCTTTCTTCTCTGATACAACTTCCAAGAGCTTGTTGATGATCTCATCTTTCTTCAACTTACTGTTGTTTTCTTTTTCTCCTAACACTGCGGTTAGCACTTGTAGAAGCTCCTCGCGTCCCCACCTCATCAAGACGTCAAAGGCGNTGTCTTTTTGAGGTCCTCTCAGTTGTTGCTGATGAATCTTTCTTCTCTGATACAACTTCCAAGAGCTTGTTGATGATCTCATCTTTCTTCAACTTACTGTTGTTTTCTTTTTCTCCTAACACTGCGGTTAGCACTTGTAGAAGCTCCTCGCGTCCCCACCTCATCAAGACGTCAAAGGCGGAATCGGGATCTTTGGACAAGTTTTGAACAAGCTCTCTCTTTTCATCAATACTCTTGCGTTTCAATGAGGTACCTGCAGCTATTACATTCATGCATGCGAAAAAATAGAACGTTAATTTACATTTTATTGCATTCTGATTCTTAAAAAAAACAAAAAAAGCGCTGATTCTTCAGGACAAAACACACTCAAAATTTCAGTCTCATTAGCGCTAAAAACTAAAGTAGAAGCTCCAACAATTTTCAATCATCTTAAAATTTATGAAACCGAAAGAAGAGTTACCATAAGGAATTTTGTCCATGACAGAGACAAGTGTTGAGTTCATGATTAAACCAGAATTCTCAAAACCTGAAAAAAGAAAGAAAATGACATTAAAAACAGAGATGACAGATTATAGTGAGAGGGATTGTTAATGATAAAGAAACCAAGAATGAAGAAGAGCAATACTAAACAAAACGGCCTTCTTCTTAAAGATTCATGTTATTATTTGTGTATCATCTTATATGAGCTTGATAGTAGTTAGTTTGAGCTAATTAATTACTTATTTATATAAGAAATTTCTTACATGAAAACTATTGAATGTTTTAATTTGAAACTAACCTATGTGCTACAGAAAATCTTAACATAGTCTAAATCTTACACTTAGCCTAATAGTGATCAGAATCCCCTTCAAAGGCGCAAAATTTCAAAAAAACTATTTGAATATTATCCAAGAACATATTTGACAAAACATCCGTAAATTTAATATTAAGAATTGAATCAATTTTGAAAAGAAACCTCAATTGCTTCTTTTTTCTTAGTCTTAGCATCACATATAGATTTTGCTGAGACTTCCATTAATGGATATGCCCTTTAGCATTTGATTTTTTTCTACAAACACACTACTGGTATGAAGAACTTAAGTCAGAATAAAAATTATAAAACACTTAATATAAAATCTAATAAGGTTAAGGTCATCATGTATATGATATTAACACATTACATTTTCTTCAAAAAGGGCATAAATTAAAATTATATCTGTAAAAGTTTATGCAAATTCTGTTGAAAATGATGTTATGTGTTAACGATCCAAAGATTTAATGTTAGTTCATTTTATTTTTTCTAGTTTATGGTCCTCTAGTGAATTATTAGAGTTTATAAGATCTAAAAGGTCAATATATTTGAAGTTATATACTACATGTACCCGTTTAAAATTGATCTATTAGAACTAAAAATACAAACTGCACATACCAACGAGATTAAAGCCGATTAAATCTAATAACGTATACAATTAAATAGAATATTGTAGATTCACACATCATCAAACTGTTCTATTCTATAACAAATTGCATATACCTACGAGATCATAAAAGAAAAAAATGAATCACTAATACGATTGAATTGAATAGCGTAAATCCACACAACATCAAACTGATATACTAAAACTACAAAACAAACTACACGTACCTATGAGAAGAGAACAGAAAAAAATCTAATCAGTGATATAATTGAATTGAATAGCTTAGATGCACACGACATCAAACTGATCTATTATAACTTTAAAAATAAATTCCATATACTTTCGATATTAAAACGGAATAAAATCTTATCACTAATACGGAATAAAATAGAAAAGTGAAAACCCGCACCGCATCAAACTCATTTATTAGAACTATAAAATCAAACTTCATGTACTTATGAGATTAATTAGAGCGGAATAAAATCTAATCGCAGATATGCTTGAATGGAATAGAATAAATCTGAACACCATCAAACTTATCTACTACAACAGTAAAACCAAATTGCACGTACCTACAAAATTCAGAATCGAATCTAGTATGTCTGAAGAGAATGCTGTAAATCCACACAATGTTAAACTATATCTCAAAAGTGTATAATTTATATGTACCGTTTTCATTAAAATAAACCTAAGATCTATATTTATGTTAAAAGGATCGCCACCAACCCCTAAAAAATAGAAGGACACACGATGAACACGTCATCAAAGATATGAATATTTTTTATTTATGGTAATTATGTATTTGACTTTGACTACCTAACTTTTTTGAAATAATATTTAAAATGATATTTTGAATCGAATCTAGTTTAAATATTCAGTTCTATATTTATTTTGAAATGATATTTAAAATTAATTATCTAAATTTTGAATAAGTACTTTCATATCCAATTCTATAAAGATAAGTATCTTTTCTTTTTGTTTTGGTTTTAGATTTTAGATTTCCAAACCAATATAACCAGAATTCGAACGATATATGGCTACTTTATCGGTTTTAGGATGTGCACAAATTAGAACCAAACCCGATGTGTTATATTTGAATATGATCCATACTTACAAACATGCCTACTTACAAATTATGACACCTATGATGTGATATAAATTAGGTTTGATTCAAAATATTCGACCCGTATCCCAATAGGTACTTGAACTCCTAAGCATAACTTAAATTATGTTTATATTTTTTTAAGTTAATTTGATATTTGATAAACATTTTGTCTGTTTATATGAATAACCCGTAAAATTATAATCATAAAATATCAATAATAACATATTTCATCATATAATTAAATATTAATAGTAGATATTATTAATATTTATTTTATAAAAAATTATATATATATATATATAAAGGATTTTAAGGCTTTATCTATGATAATTATATTATTATGTATTGGCGCATGTTTGAATAATTTTTTTATTACTATTTCGTGTATCAGTTACATATAATTAAATATTAATTTTTTATATCCCTAATGTTTTAATTTAGATATGTATATTAAAATATAAAATTATTTCTTTTTTAAAATATCTTATGGTAGTATTTTGTTGTTCTGTAAATGTAATTCATTTAGTTTATAATTTATAAACTAGATTAATTTATATTATAATTATTATTTTGTGTAATTTTTAGTTACAAATATGAAATATTTATATATAAATGTATAGAAGATTATTTCTTATTCTGTTAATCAAAACGAGTTAATATTCATTTGTAATTTAATTCAATATTATTTTACGTTTTTTATTATTAAATAATATTAAAAAATATTTATTTTAAAAATAAAATACATTAAAGATATTGTTAAAATGTAATCTGAAAAGTAGTTAAGAGTATCTTTTTGATATCTTATTTTGAATATAATTAAATATTATATTAATATTATGTGTTTATTTAATAATAACTAAATTTATTGTATATAACATAACATAAAATTAAATAAATGTAATGTTTTAACCTAGACTACTTGCAAGTAAATAAAATGTGCTTCTGTTTTAATAGTATTGACTAGATTTTGACCCGCGATTTGGAAGCGCGGGATATATTTTGATAGTATATATGTTCTCATGACTTTTAAACTTCTAATGGTTCCCTGTGATTTCGTTGAAGTCGCCAATCATAAACCAAGCGTGGGTTTTGTTTAAACTCATCCGTGTTAGTCTTTCCCAAACTAAATCACGGTTTTAATAACCAGATCACCATATACAAAGGTCGTATAGATGACATGTCCTTCTAAAGTAAATTTAATATCAATCATGTGTTCATCTGCATACAAAATAGATACTAGTGGATCATCCATATAAAACAAGGCTAAACCACCGCTACGACCACATGGATCAAGAGTGTAAACTCGATCATAACCAAAAGAAACTTGCACATCTTGCAAAAAAAGACCGATTGTTCTTTGTCTCTGATAAAAATAGAAATCTAGGTAGAAAACAATTATATAACTCGTGGAGGTGTTCCTTTGACAGTTTCATATATAACATACATAGACAATTTTCTCTTTTTCTTACAAATTTAATCTAAAATAATTTATCAGTTTTACAGTAAACATTGAATTATTTTGTTAATGAAAAGCATTAAATATGTTTTTTTATCTAAAGTTACATTTATTTTTACTTTAAATCAAATGATATTATATTATATTATATATAACTTGTATATTATTATATGTATAATATATCTATTTTCTTAAAAAAGTTTATTTCTTAAATACCTAAAATAATTTATGATACAAATCCGGGCATTGATGACACAGTTTCCTTAAATACATAATTGTGATAAGTATGATATGTTTGGTTATTGATGTAAGTTAGTGCTTGATTTAGTTTCTTAAAGTTAATTAAATAAATGAAAAATAAAAAAACTAACAATCAATCAAATTTAAATAATTAAATGGAGAGATATTCTATGAATGACACATCAACTTAAATCATTTAAGTGACTTAATTAATATAGGATGAGGATGAGGATGTGATTATGTTATTCTTTTTTTTTATAACACTTGAACATGTAGTACTAATCTTTGTGATACAAAGCAAAAATTCAGAAATTAAATTGGATGTCAATAGACACCACACAAACAAAGAGAAAGAAAGAAAATCTCACCCACTCTCATTATTGCCGAGTTTCCATAGTGAGTAAATGCTGAAGTCAAGCCGGTGCATCTCGGGCGTCGTATGATTGGGATTGTCCATTCCGGGTGAAACAAACCTCATTGCTGAGCCTCCAAATCGAGTAGATGATGAAGCCACACCGGAGCGTTACGGGCGATGTAGGATTGATGACGAAGATCGCGCGTGACGCTCAAATCAATTGCCGCTGCAGCTTCATTGCGTTCAGGAAGGGCATGATCCAAACTCCATGAATCAATCCTTGCAAGGAGGAAGAAAATGCTGTGACGAATATGGCTGAGGCTAAGATAATTCGTCGAGGTAAGAGCATCATGTAGGGTTGCAGAGGCAGTCTCGAAAATAATCTTCGAGAAATGTAGAGTATGCAAACACTCGACTGCCCAAAAGAGAGCCCACAAATCTGCCTCTGTCTTTGAGCGCATACATGAGTAAGCACGACGGCTATGTAAGATTGTGGACCCTTTTTCATCCCGAAGGATCCAAGAAGCACCCGCATTATGGCTTGAATGCACCCACGAAGATCCAACATTACATTTGAGGAAACCCATAGGTGGTTTTTTCCATTTAATGGTTTCCGAAGCAACCTCATTACCTCCATCCTTCCTATCAGTGAAAGTATCAAACCATGTGGATTCTTCCTCATAAGCTTTACTAGCAATGAAAGATGCTTCTAACCTCTTAGACTCAAAGACGAAAGCGTTTCTAGCTTTCCAAATTTCCCATAACAACCATGGGAAAACGTTCCTTGTATGAATATCCGTAGAGGGGCTCTTGTGAATCTTGATCAAGTGCACAAAATTTAAAAAAGTGGAATTCCGAGAAAAACCTCCTAATGGTACTGGAAAATTGGAAAGCTCCCATGTTTCTCGTGCTTTATCACATGTAAAGAGAACATGACAGATACTTTCCGAACCATTACCACAAACAGAACAAGTTGGATCAATCGGAATTCCCCGAGTAGTCAAGCGTTGCTTAACTGCTAAAGCACCAGATAATGCCCGCCACATAAAATGTTTTCTTTTTGGGGGAGCTTTAGTTTTCCACATATCTCTCCACAATTGCCTTTCAACCGGAGAGAGTGTTTGTCCTTGAGGTTGCTCAAAATCCACCAACGCCTCTAACAACTTGTACCCACTACGAGTGGAGTAACAACCATTCGTTGTAAAGCCCCATCTAATAGAATCATCATTTATCATTGATGGCTTAAGAAGAAGAATCCTTTGCACATCTTGTGGTGTAAAAGTTTGTTGTAACAAGTTGATATTCCATTGATTTGATCCCTGAACGATCAATTCCGATACTTTAAGTGCTAAGTTTATCGAGGTATTCTCACGGTACATTGGAGGCCGTGGAATTGTGTCGATAATCCAATTTTCTGCCCAAACATTTATATCAGCCCCATTTTCAATATGACGATACAACCCCTTTTTGAGCAATTCTCTACCGTGCATGATACTCCTCATGCATATGACGGTCTTGTCCCCATTCCACACTCAAGAAAATTTCCAGTTTTGAAATATTTACCCTTTAGCACTCGAGAAACTAAAGATTCTGGATTGTTCCAAATGCGCCAAGCTTGTTTACCTAGCAAAGCCTGATTAAAACGCCCAATATCGTGGAACCCAAGACCTCCCTGTTCTTTTGGTTTACATAGCTTTTCCCATGCAACCCATGGAATTTTTCGCTTCTTATCCCCACTACTCCACCAAAACTCTATAATCGCACTCGGAATTCTTTCACAAAGACCTTTTGGTAAACGAAAAACAGACATAGCATATATTGGGAGGGATAGTGCTACTGATTTTATTAAAACTTCCTTAGCTCCCATCGATAGCGTTTTCGAATACCACCCATGTAACCTTCCTTCCAATTTTTCTTTGATAAAATTTAAAAGGTCTTTTTTTGAACCTTGAAAGCACTCAGGTAATCCCAGATATGTGCCCTCGCCGCCCTCTTTCTCAATACCCAAGACACCCTTAATAGCCTGTTTGATATCCGCATCAATTTTTTTCCCAAAAATGATAGATGACTTTAATGGATTAATCATTTGCCCAGACGCATCACCATAAAGTTTGAGACCTTTTAAAATTTCTTCACTATCCCTGACCGATGCTTCACACAATAACAAATTATCATCTGCAAAAAGCAGGTGATGAATAGAAGGACTACTCGACGCTAATTTTATACCATGTAAATTCCCTTTTTCTTCAGACCTGTTTAATACATGGACTAAAGCTTCAGCACATAAAATAAAAAGAAAAGGTGATAGAGGGTCACACTGACGTAAACCTCTTTCCGGTTTAATAAATCCATGAGAGCGTCCATTGAGTAATACTGAGAAAGTAACAGTCGAAATACATGACATTATCCAAGCGACCCATTTATGATCAAATCCAATTTTCTCTAATAAAACTTCAAGAAAATTCCATTCTACCCGGTCATATGCTTTTGACATATCAGTCTTAATAGCCATACTCTCTTTACCAATTTTTTCATTTGTACGCAGCCCATGAACCAATTCATGTGCTATAATGATATTATCCGTGATCAACCTGTCTCCGACAAAAGCCCCTTGAGTCTCGGATATTATATTAGGCAACACCACCTTCATACGGTCGCATAAAATGCGAGAAATAATTTTATATTGAACACTGCAAAGACTAATGGGCCGCATATCCTTCATCTCCGTAGGATGTAAAATTTTTGGTAGCAAAAAAAGCTGAGTGTGATTCCATCCTGCCGGAAGCACGGCTGTTTTGAAGAATCCTTGAACATCATCAATAATTTTCTGACCCACAATGTGCCAATATTTTTGATAGAAGAAACCAGTCAAACCATCTTTGCCAGGGGCACTACTACTTTTAATACCAAATGCTGCACTCTTGATTTCATCATGGGAAACCTCTCTAGTTAATAGTGAGTTCATCTCTAATGTAACCCTACTTTGAAACCCATCGAACAAAGTTTCCAAATCACTTGGATTTGAACTTGTAAACAGCTCTCTGAAATATTCAGTAGCAATATGTCCTCTAGAACCTTCTGAATAATTCTCATTCCCGAAAATATCTTTCAGCATTAAAATTTTATTTCTCATTTTTTTCCCTTTCACCACATTATGGAAATATGTTGTATTTCTATCTCCTTCCCTTAACCATTCTTCTCTACTCTTTTGCCTCCAAAAGATCTCCTCTTCCCTATAAGCCGTAGCCAAGTCGTTTCTCAAACGCCTGAGCAAACCATAAATTGGGAATTGCTTGGAGCTTTCTCTATCCAAATCTCTCTGTAACCATTCTATTCTCGTTTTTGAATTCCAATCGGAAGTCTTTTTAAGCTTAGATAATTCCGACCTGCACCGAGCTATACGATCCAAAACGCTAAGATTTGAGTCAATATTCTCAACGTCCCATCCACGTACAATGGCTTCTTCTACCCCTCTTTTACCATGCATACGTCTATCAAAATAAAACCGCCCCCTTTGTAAATTCTCAGGTTCAAGGACGAAATCTAACCGTAAAGGTCGATGATCCGATGGCCACATACTCATATAATCAGTAGAAGACTGCGGAAAAAGGTAAAACCATTCATCATTGCCAAAAGTCCGATCTAAATGGCACTGTACCCAATGATGATCCCGCATACCTGCCCATGAAAGGGTATTTCCCATGGTCCTCGTTTCCCTAATTTTACATGTTTCCGCCATATTCCGGAAATCAAAAAACGTGGTTTCCTCTCTAATGGCTCCTCCCAATTTTTCCCCATTATGCATAAGTTCATTAAAATCACCAATCAAGACCCACGCCTCATCTTTAACCACTCTAATATCCATTAAATTATCCCAAACATAACGTCTTCTACTTCTTACTGGATCCCCATATACACATGAAAGGTAAAAAACAGTGGACCCATGTATGTGTTATTCTATTATTCAATAATGTTATTCTAGTCAAGCTTATTACCAATTAGTTTGCTATTCTAGTCACATGTATGAGTGTTTTTTTTTCGGAGAAGATTTATTCTCAGCTTTGAAGCCGTGGGAGATGGAAGGAGGAGAAGGCTATTTATTCGGTGGTGTGATGTCCCTGATTATGGGGTTAGTGACGGTGGTGAGGCTAACAATGAACATATTGAGGAAGCTCAGTGAGGCAGTGAAAGAAGAGACCGTGATGGTCTCCAGGCACGAGTATATGTTGATGGAAAAGAGACTGGCGGAGCTGGAGGAGAAATGTAGATCGTTGGCATTCTCCCCGGAGAAAGAAGAGAACCTCACGGCCGCTCTAAACCGCGTGGACGAGCTTGAGCTTCAGTTGTCTGAGATGAAGAAGGTATAATAACCAAACTCTTTTACTTTTAAGTTTTAAGTAAAGTGATTTTGTTGGCAGTATTGTTGTTTTTATGTGGGTGTTAGATAACGTGTTGCAAGTAACGTATGATGTAAGCCAATTTAATTATTTTTTGTTTGGTTTTGAAATATAAGACGCTGCACGAAACCATGGCTAGGCAGCAAGAGATAGTGGCTTGCATCGAAAAGATGAAAAAGAAGAAGAAAAAGGTAAAACAAACAACACATTTCGAAACAATCTTTCTTAAAGATTAATCAGACTTGAGTTTTAAGTATACATATTTTTTGTTTGTTTTCAGTTCTGGGGATTCTGAAAGATAGGATAATGCATCAAGAAAATGAAGAAGCTATAGAGATTAGAATGTATTGTCTGTAAAAACAGACCTGAAACCTTATGATTCCTTCACACCTGATTTGTAAGGTACTAAGACAAGATATAATCTTATATATAAAAACTAATCTTATATGTATAAGATAATGTTTTTACATAGAGTTATATACTTATAGCTCAATAATGTTGTAAAACAACCAAGTTTATCTGCAATAAACCGGTGCAAGTGAGGAGAAATAGTTTTGGGGGTTTGGTTACTCTGTGGTTGGTTTCAGAGTGGGTTCTTCTTGTTGACTATCTTGAAGCTTGAAAACGCGGAAAATTGCTAGATTTGTATCTCCTGCGCCAATCATAAAACATAAAAGAGTGAATTCTCTCATCAAAGAGGATCCTACTACTACAGAGAATGGTGCTTACCAAAGGTGATACGTGTTCCAGGAAAGGCAGGAGCAGCAACACCAGGAATCAGACGTTTGTCTTCGATGAATGTACCATTGGTGCTGTTCATATCCGTCACAAGAAGGTTGTCTCCTTGTGTATCTATTGTCGCATGTACTCCCGAAACTGCAGCGCACAAAGAGTTAGAACTTGAACTGATACCATGTTAAAACTCACTTCACTTGGTAGATTACAAAGTCCAAACACCCCTCAACAAGATAAAGAAAATACCGGTGGCCACAGGAATCACAACGTCAGCCTTTTCCGGTAGCCGTCCGACTGTGACTTGACCCTGGCCCAGTTTGAATGAGCTTTTATAAACGATGCATGAAAGATATATACACTAGTCCATTCAACTATAGGGTTTTGTTTTCTTACAGAAGAGATCTCGAAAGGAGCAGGCATTTCCACTTTGTAACCAATGTGTCTTGTGTCTCCATCCCCTGTTAAGTAAGTTTTTACACAATATGGAGTGAATCAAACACATAGAAAGATTGTGAAACTTGTATAGCTGCTTTTGCTTTGTTACCAACTGGTTGGAGAAGCCACCGTTCTCCTTTGGTGGTAGAAGCTGGGGGTTGATTCTCATCCACCACGGAGGCGCGTGTTGTTGATCTTCTCACCACCACTCCATGGCTTCTGTGTTTCTTCTTGGAAGTGAAGCTAATGCTACTCAACTGTTTGATCTCTTTCAAGCAATTGACTGATACAGCTCCTGTTTGGTTCCTCTTACTGTTTCCTTTTAAACATAAGAGTGATGATGATGATGAAAAGATTGAGAACTTAACCCGTGAACACAACTGGGATGTTGTTGTTGTTATCTCCATTTCTTTTATTTTGCTCAGCTACTTGATAAACAAAAGATTCTTCTTCTTGCTGATCGATCTTCCAAGAAAAAGACACAAATTAAAAAAAAGAAAAAAAAAAACCTTTGAAGAAAAGCATTAAAGAGATAAATGACAGGATATGGATCTGTGGTCATCATATAACCCAACTGGATAACAAAATCCATATAAAATCCATAATTTTTAATATATATTTTCAGTAAGTTTACAAATTTCACATGGCCGGTTATAAAAGATAAAAACATATATATAACGCGTGGAAGTCACAAAAGAAAGAGCTCTCTGTATTAGCTTCAAACATCAAATCAGACAAATGAGTTTTCTGTTTCTCAGGTGATCGTGCAAACTAAGAACGTGGGTGTAAAGGAGAAAGTAAAGAGTTTGATTGATGCCTGGTGCAGTAAGGCTTTGCTCTAAAAGCAAAAGAGATGCTTCTTCTTCTTCATCTTCTGGAATTGAGCTTCTTCTTGACGGTCAATGTAAGCAAGCAACTCTTCTTGTCTCATCAGAGCTTCGTAAAGAGCTTTCTTAGTAGCTATGAGCTCTGCTTCAAGTGCGTCTACTCTGCACACAGCTGCGTTTAGTAGTTCCTCTTTCTCGTATGGCATCTCATTAGGCTTTGTTTGGAGCGTCCCGATTTTTCCCTCTAGCTCGGTTAGTTTCTTCATCACAGAAGTTAGGAGCTCTGCTTCTGTGAGATTTGGTACAGGGGAAGGAGGTCGAGACTCCTCTTTAGTTGTTGCTACTACTTCACCGTTAGTACCGAGTTCTGTTGCGTTTCCTTCGGTTTGTGGCTGGGAAGCAGGAAGTTTCTTGATCACACGGAAAGGTACTGTGCGGAAGAATGTGAAAATCGTCATCACAAGTGCTATGAACATTATAAGGACTCGAGCTCGGATGCCTTCAGGGTGGTCCTTTGGAACGGTGGGAGACATTAAATCCCCTAAAGGAGACAAAATTGATAGATTCAGTTCACCATAGAAGGTAGATGTGTTTTTGACAATAGTTTCATAAAAAAAGTATATAACAGCTAACTAACCTTTTGAGGCCACTCTCTGGATGGCGGGTTTCACATTCCAGGTTGCATCAACGGCTTTGTCAACCATTGGTACATACTCATCATAGCCCAGAAGACCACCGGCCAAGCTTGTTTCACCCACTATCTTTGCCTGTAAAGTCTCAGGAGAAGATACTATAAGCACACACTCCTTCACAGATACAACCATAGAGAATCTGAGATGCAATTAGAACATAGAAGATTTACCTCTTCACGAACAGGTGTCAAGCGGAGATGAGAGAAACTCTTTATAGCCTTTGGAGATCCGATATCTTCGGCATCAGATCCTGACTCTGCAGTGGAAGTGTCACTGCCCTTTATCTGCGTTTATGATACAAGAGTTTAGTTATATTGCTACAAGTTCAAGATTGACTAGTTCTAAGATTCAAAAGCTACATACCCATGGATATGATGGTTTTGCGTAAGCAATGACTTTCCCCTCACTGTTCAAAACTTTCACCACCTGCTTCGCCCTATGTGCTCCCCCATGAAGCACCATCTGAAATTAAGTGAATATAACAAGCTGTGTTAGCTTCAGAACTGGTGCTATGTATAGGCACAAAAAGACAAGGGTCAATCAAATGACCTTCACAATTTCTGGGTTTTTCCAAGGTCCCTTGTCAGAAAGCATGCAACCACCTTGATCCGCGCAAGTACATGCGCCTCCCAAGAACTCAGGCAACTCGCTGTAAAACAGAGCAGGTTCCCTATAAGACTCTAACAAAGAATCCAGAGGAGTAAAAAGTATCAGAAAGTTAAGCTAACATACTTGACATCAATCACTTCAAGCAATTTGGTCTGGTACTTGTATCCAAGGACCTGCATTACAATGGACCAAAGTGAGTTCTATATAGCTGACCAGAAGTATTTAAATAGAGACATAACCAGATAACTTAAATGATCGTACATGAATTTTAGAAGATGTTTTGGGGTCTATAAAGCCCTTCACAGTATTCCAGAGCAGCCTAAATCCAGGCCCTGCATTGACGATAAACATTTGGTGGAGCGTCTGCATGAATTAACACACAGACAAGATTAGCAAATGATGAAAGATTCTTTCAAAAGAGGGCACTAACAACTAGAAGTTCCAGTTTGAAAATTACCTCAGGATAATTGTCCCCATCGATCTTTTGTAATCGTGTGATAAGCTCCCGAGCAGACTTGGTAAAGTTTTTCAATCCCTGGATAAAAAATTATATAAAGGCATGAGAAACTCATTTCACAACCCCATTGATACTATATCTGAAAAAAAACATCAAGAGATTTATAGGAACTTACCACTCCCTGAACATCTAGAATAGTTGTGTTGGAGTCAATATGTTTCTTTGCAGCAATAGTGCAAGAAGGAAACTTGATCATAAAGCTCCTCTCAAACTCCTTTACATGATATCTTACATACCGATCCATGCTAGTAACTTGCATGAGTCTGTTAGGATCAACTTTCCCCAGCCTTTCAATGTAAATGGGCCTGCCTTCTTTATCAACACCGTGATAACCGTGTGGGTAATACTTCAAAACTTCGTTAATCTCTTCGAAATCAAAATCCTGTTGAAACAAATAAAAGGTCAGGAAAAACAGAAAACAAGGGTTTTGCCTTATCTATCTTCTGTTTAAAACATGAATTACCTGAAGAATAGTGTCAGTGCCAAACTCTTTCCTCCACTGAATCATATCAGACCACATATGTTTTGCTTTCTCAATGTCAAACTTCCTCGCCTTCAAGAACCTCAACATCATGTGATAGTCATCATGCCTACTAGGAAGCAGCTCGTCAATCAACAACGCATGTCGAAACGCATCAACGGCCTGTAACTCCTCGACATCCCTGACATCCTCGATGGAGACAGAACTCACCCGGCCATCACTCTTTCTCCTCCCGCTCTTCTTCTTGAGAGAGTGCTTGAACTTGGTGGATGCATTAATGGCCTTCTTCTTCAAAGAACCGATCCTGGTTCTCCTCTCATCCTCAGAGTTCTCAAAGTCAGACTTCCGTTCCTTTTTCTCATCACTGCTCAAGAATCCCTCGAAACCTGTAGTGAAAGCTGATAAAACCCATTAAAATTGGCTATTGACTTAACATTGAAGAAGCGACATTACTTAACAGCTACAAGCTTCAGCCTGAAAAAAAAATCTAATTAAAGTCACAAGAAAAAGAGACGACCTTTATAGACAATTATATCCCCATTTTATCTAAACAATCCTCAAGCTTCTTTAATCTAAGAGTTTTAAGCTACATTTAATAGTCTAATGAACTACTACTACATTAGGTCAAACAATTAAACCCTAGAACAAAGCTTTCACCCTATAAAAACCCTAAATTGAACGCACCAAAGAGCAAAAGAGACGAGCTTTATCGAGAAACACGATTCCAATTGAACAGATAAAGAAGCTAATTAAGTAAACCCTAGAACAGAACAGAACTTTTCTCAGATGAGATCTCTTACATGGTCTTGCGAATCGATCAAGTGGACCTGACATCTTTAGATTCCTCCGATCTCTCTGTCTTTCCCCCAAATCTTTCGAAAAGGTTTTGGCTGATTGGTTCAGGAATCAATGCACCAGCAAAAGAAAAAAAAGAAGGTTTCTCGAGCGGATCTAATCTTTCTACTCTCTCACATTCACAGAGGGCAATAAAAAAAAGAGAGAGAGCTAAAAATAAATAAAATTGAGAGACAAAAGAGGAGTTGAATTCGGAACCAACTATGGACTTTCTCACTTTCTCTTCTCTTCTCTCTCTCTCACCTATAATGCCTCTACTTTGATTTTTTATTTTTTAAATATTTATTTACTCGTTATTATAATTAATACCCCAGCTGTTACATTCTTTTCCCATTGTGTGCCCCACACTTTTTTGTATTTCAATCTAACCCCAAATTGACGGGTCGGTGGTATTTCGTGAACATTTTTAATACTATTGCAAATTATTTACATATTCCGACTTATTTTTTTATCAAACTTGTAATATTTTACTAGTATATAAGTTTTTTTATTCATTTTTACCAAGTATTGGGTTTTAAGCATATTCTTGTTCCTTTTTTTTCTAAACATTATTTAAGAAAATATTTGTCATATCTCATCACAACAATCACTCTCATTAATAAAATGACATGACATATTAAAAAATAGACATGATTTAGAACAAAATATGATACGATCAATTATACTTAATATTAATTTTAATTTAATAAAATTATAATATAAAAATAATTCATACATCATCACTAAAATAAATATATTTAAATATAATAATAAATAATATAATAATAAAAAGATAGTAATTTTTTCATAATTTCGAAATATTATTTTCGTTTATTTTTATAGTCATATAATTTTATTACAAAACAAGATTTTTAAAATTTTATACAATCTTCTTTAAAATTATATTTTTTAAATGAATACTATTTGTTTCCTTTTGATATCTACAAATATTAGAAATTTTGTTTAGTTTTATTTTTTGATAATTATATAATTTTATATTATTTTTGAATTATATATTAGATATTTTAACCAAAATACATAGATGCAAATCTATCTAACACTATGGTTTTAAATATATACATATAAATAATAATTTAACTACTAAATTTTTAACGCAAATAAATAAATGAAAATCTACCAAAAGAAACTATACAGAAATCTAAGTTAGAAAATTGATAAACTAGTAAAATTTTAATTTATAAAATTTGACATATCGCATCTGATTAAAAGTTTATTATATAACTTTGATCTTATATTTCTCGCCAAGAATTAGTTTTCGTTCAAATATACAAAAGTAAAGCCTTTTTCAAAAAAATAATATACAAATTAGGCATAATGTTGGGGGTGTATCTGGACTTAATATAAACAATAAGGAGAAAGCGGAGAGATCATTGCTTTTGTCATAAACCGAGGCAAATTCAACGGTCATTAATGGCCATAGGTACAATTTTAACGGATCTACGGTCAACAGACCTGCAAACCTATATATGCTCAGTGGTGCAGGTTAAAATAATTATTTTTTAAACCAAACGCCGACAAAATGACGACAACATAGGGGGATGAAGAAAATATATTCTTTGCATTATGACCCCACTTAATTTTGGATCAATTGTAAACTACCAAAACATAATTTGGAATTATTTCTGAGTTTTATAGCTTACATTGATATTTTTATTTTTTTTTCCTGGAAAGTTCATCTAGTTTATCTTGTTGTTGATGCTCTAAGACTGAGTATAAAACGTATTTGAATAAGGGAGAACTTTGTTTTAATTTTTTTTAGATCATATAATCAAATTATGATTTGACATTTGTGATTTACTTATTTCTAAGTTCCATCATTCTCTTCATAGAAAAATTTACAATATGTTCTATTGTAACAATCCAAAACTCTGTTTGACTGATTTTAACATCTCGTACATGGATTGGTTTATGTGAGAGCATTAGACTTTTCTTTCCTTCTATTTGGTCAGCTTTGACAATTAGAAGATGAGGTGCAGGAAAATGTGAATTGTTAAATAATAAGGGGCCAAAGTGAAATCTCATTGGTTACCTCATACAATGGACCCACATAACACATGGTAGATAGAGGAGGATTGATATAAAGAAAAGAAGAAAATACAACTTCATGTAAACTACGGAGCAATTAAAGGAATTGTCAGCGGTCGTTAGGCCTTCTCATCTTTGTTTTGAAATATTTATTATTTAATCGCTTACTTTCACGAAATGTATTTTCTTTTCTAGAATTAGGCAAAAGAATGAGAAAAAGAAAGAAATGTTAGAAGGTTCATTAATTGAATCTAACAGCACGAATATTGACTTTCAGTTGATGCAATGATCAGTCGAATTATGATTGGCGATGTACCTTCTGGGGAATTTTTAACCAATCATTGCAATTTCAACAAAACAACTCTTTTAATTAATAAAATAACGTTTAGATTGATAAATTTCAAAAGAATAATCAGAAGATGGTACGCATTGATATTGTGATTTACAATGACGATATATACATTTTAGATTCAAGTTAAAAACTGATTTCCATCTTAGATTAGTCCTAATAATTACAATTAGTTTAAGTTAACAAAAAAGATCAATATTATACCACAATTTTGGTCAGAAGAGAGAAGACAGGATCAATCAGTCCAGCCCAAGTGAATAGTTTTAGCAAAACATGCTAATTAATTAACAGAATAATAAAAGAGAATAATATAATGGAAAAACTAGATTTTAATCCGCGTCTAAAAGCGCGGGTTATTTTTCGGTTGATAAAAAATTATGATATGAATTAATATTTTAGTCTTGTTACATTATTATATTACAAAATCGTATTATATCAAAAAATAAAACTATTATTTTTATTCAGTTTAATGTAATTATATTTTTAATTGTTTGATTATTATTAGTTTTAAAGAAAAATTATATGGTTTGATCAGACTCAGCATGCCTATTATTCTAAAATAAATAATTTTAAATTAGATGAAAACAATATTTTTATATCAAGTTCGGATCTGTGGTAGAACCGGTAAACACGATAACTTGTACATAAGCTGGTTTACATTTAATGAAAACTTGTTAATTTAAAGCATGCAAACTTTGAAAAAATCCGCAATCAAGTGTGACCCGACATTTGGTTGACCTGTTAAAATAAAAATAAAATAATCTTCAATATCCGCAATCAAGTGTGACCCGACATTTGGTTGACCTGTTAAAATAAAAATAAAATAATCTTCAATATTTAAAGGATGAATGAAATTTCTAATATATTTTTAAATTAATGAATTTTTATTAACTTAAGTGTTTAAAATTTATATTTATTTAGTTCTTTTATGAAATATTTGGTTTGATATATGATATTTTGCAATTCTAGTAAGATTATATATGCATTCTATAAAAGTCTGTGAAGATTATATATACACTGTATGTATATTATTCAAATTTCATCATCAATTTTCATTAATAATAATTAGGTGTACATGATATGAGTTTGTAGCTGGTAAAATAGGTTAGCACTTATCAATGTAAATTGCACAAAATGTTTATGTTGTTGGATTGTAGCGGAAGTCGCTACATGGATTGTAGTTGTTGAATATTGTAAAATACATCATATTTTTTAAAATAAAACATAATTAATAATTTTTATTATGTTGATATATTTATAATCAATCATATAAATCGAAGATCCACGACAATAGTCGGTTTGACTTTCTCCAAGCTAAATCATCACAGTAATAGAAAATTGAAAATAAACACAAACAACAATATGTTCAAGTTTCAAGTTTAACAATTACGAGTAAACTTTGCTCAATTTTTTGTAGTAAATGTTTGAAGTATTCACTAAAATCCACTTAAGCTAGCATAAAATGTTACCACTAAATTACAATTCTCAATAAATCTTTTCATTAACTCACACATCTCAACATAAACGTTTTGTGCCATTTACATGCATTGTAATTTCTAAGAGGTTGTTGGATTCTATATGAGTTTGTAGCTGGTAAAATAGTTTCTAAGAGGTTGTTGGATTGTAGCGGAAGTCGCTAATTTTTTATATCCATGTAAATGGCACAAAACATTTATGTTGAGATGTGTGAGTTAATGAAAAGATTTATTGAGAATTGTAATTTAGTGGTAACATTTTATGCTAGCTTAAGTGGATTTTAGTGAATACTTCAAACATTTACTACAAAAAATTGAGCAAAGTTTACTCGTAATTGTTAAACTTGAAACTTGAACATATTGTTGTTTGTGTTTATTTTCAATTTTCTATTACCGTGATGATTTAGCTTGGAGAAAGTCAAACCGACTATTGTCGTGGATCTTCGATTTATATGATTGATTATAAATATATCAACATAATAAAATTATTAATTATGTTTTATTTTTAAAAATATGATGTATTTTCTAGTTTATGATGTAAATTTGTGTACTTTTCAATTTTCTCCACACATGTAAATCTGAAAAGAATATTAATAACATTATATATATATATATTAAATTACATATTTAAATATAAATATTATTAAAAGTAGATATTTGAATGAGGTGATATATATGAAGATGATATGATATTTATTATTGAGTTTATCTATCTTCTGTAATTTTAAAATATTAAAAATATAAATATATCAGTATAACTAAATTAATTAAATTTTTTGAAAAATACTGAGTTGTTAATTTTTTATTTAATAAAAATTAATTTTGTTATTTGATAACAAAAGTGATTTTTAACACAAACTGATTTGTTAATTTTGTCATTTAATAACAAATTAATTTTGTTATTTAATAAAAATATGTATGAATTTTTTTATGATAATAAAAAGTATAACTGATTTTTGCGAAAGACATAATTTATTACAAAGAAATAAACAACCGACGATTCAAGAAAAATGATCTCGAGAAGAAACTCACTTTCGGCATACGGATACATCGGTGCAATGAACATGAGAAATCCATAAACCAAATTAAAAATACTTTTCCAAGTGCCACGAACCTGTAAGTATCACTACAAGAAAACATCAATATACTGAGGGAAAATGAATTCCTCGGAATATTCCGTGGTAATTCTGAGGAAATTCCGAGGAACCAAAAATTTTGGGTTTCCTCGGAATTTCCTCGGACTATTCCGAGGAAATTCCGAGGAACGTCTGCTCTATCAGAAATTTCCGACGAAATTCCGGGGAACATGTGTTCCTCGGAAAAAACCGACGATAATCCGAGGATATATTATATCCGTTAGATAGCCGTTGGGGGATTTGACTAAATTCCGAGGAAATTCTGAGGAAGTGTTGATTTTCCTCGGAATTTCCTCGGAAAAAGTCAATGTAATAATCAAATTTTAGGGATTTGATATCAGGGTTTCATTTCCTCGGAATTTTGCTCAGAAATTTCCGAGGAAAACAAGCATTCCACGGAATTTCCTCGGTAACTTCTGAGGAAATTCCGAGGAACACTAGCACTCGTCGGAAATTCCTCGGAAATTTCCGAGGAAATTCCGAGGAAACATGGTTTCGGAACCGAAAACAGCGATTTACGGATTGAATAAGACTTGTATAAACCTTGTTAAGTGTTTTGAATTGATTATGAANTCCTTAAACTACAACATAAACACTTATACACTTTAATGAACAGAAACGACAATACGTGTACTCGTTTTAATAATTCTTTAATTTCATGGTTTATAGGCATCTATTGTCATATTATCCATTGATAATCTATCAAATTGTTCAATGAATGATTTACCGTATCAAAAGTTTAGGTTTTGAAACCCCAAACAATATTTCCTCGAAATTTCCTTGGAATATTCCGAGGAATTTTTTTCCGAGGAAATTCCGACGGACTTCTAAATATCCGTCGGAATTTCCTCAGAATATTTTGGTACCCGGGAAATCAAACCGCCAAACATTTTAGCGAAAATTAAATTAAGAAATTCCGACGGAATTCCGAGGAACCCTTTTCCGTCGGAATTTTTGATTTATTAACCCTAGAGAGTTCTTCTTCCCCATTTCTCTTCTCTTCTCTTCCTCTCCCTCTCGGCCGCCGACGAAAACTGCCCCTCTCTCTCTCGATTTTCGCCGCGAAATCTCCCCTATTTCATTCCAAATCATGTAAGTCCTTAATCCCCATCATCCTTAGTTGCTTTGATTAGGATTTGAAGTTAGTTTTAAGGATTTTAGATGTTTTAGATTGTGATTTTGTTAGGGTGATTGGTAAATAGGGAATTAGTTAGTTTTTGTGTTGATTGTGTTGTTGTTGTTGTTGTTGATTTATAAATTTTAATTTTCGGAAATTAATAAATTTTAATTTTCTGAAATTTTAATTTTCGGAAATTATAATTTTTTTTGTGATTTAAAACTATTTTTTAATTAATAAAGTATTTTCCTATTTATTAAAAGTTTTTTTGTTGATTTAAAACTATTTTTTAAATTAATAAAGTATTTTCCTATTTATGAAAAGGTTTTTTGTGATTTAAAACTATTTTTTAAATGAATAAAGTATTTTCCTATTTATGAAAAGGTTTTTGTGATTTAAAACTATTTTTTAAATTAATTAAGTATTTTCCTATTTATTAAAAGGTTTTTTGTGATTTAAAACTATTTTTTAAATTAATCAAGTATTTTCCTATTTATTAAAAGGTTTTTTGTGATTTAAAACTATTTTTTAA
This sequence comes from Eruca vesicaria subsp. sativa, assembly GCA_932364175.1. Classification (NCBI taxonomy): domain Eukaryota; kingdom Viridiplantae; phylum Streptophyta; class Magnoliopsida; order Brassicales; family Brassicaceae; genus Eruca; species Eruca vesicaria. The sequence continues at coordinate 173,563 of CAKOAT010070044.1, read as the reverse complement.
ATTAATAAAGTTATTTTTAATATTTTATGAATCCTTTTTGTGATGAAATTCTTCTTTTTCAATTATTTAAATATTTTTATGTCTTTATTCTGATTTATAATGTTTTTTTTTAACTTATGTTTTTTTCTAGGCGGAAGAAAATGATGGCGAGCCGGTTGATTCGTTGAAACTGTTGAGGAAGGCGCATACCAACAAGTATACCGGGGAGATTGATGATGGTCTTGTGAAGGAGGTGGTCGACATGATCACCACTATCAAGGACGACGAATAATTCCGTCTAACTCAGCTTCAAACCGAGATCGACTCCACTTCGACGGCTTCGGTATCCCTGTCCACAGCTCGAATCAACGAGATTGTGGAATCGGTAAGATATTTTTATAAAAATTCAATTAATTTATTTTTTTATTTTCATTTTATAATCATTTCTATTATTAAAATTTGTTTTTTTTTTCTTTCAGTCGGTTCCAAAGAAGAAGGGACGTTTGGTCGGTTTGGGTCGTCGAGCCAAATCGGTTCCTCCTTCCACATCACAACCGCCTCCTGATCCGATGGTTATGGAGCAGCTGCAGGACAAGGATAACCGCATAGCTGCGTTGGAAGCGAAGATGGCGGAACAAGAAAGGGGATGGGAGGANCTCCTTCCACATCACAACCGCCTCCTGATCCGATGGTTATGGAGCAGCTGCAGGACAAGGATAACCGCATAGCTGCGTTGGAAGCGAAGATGGCGGAACAAGAAAGGGGATGGGAGGAAACGAGGAGGGTTAACGAGCGCATGATGGAGATGATGAGGAGGATGTACCCGAACGAGCAGCTCCCGTAGTTTTTTTTTTTGAAAACTCGGAATGTTTTTTTTTTCGAAAACTCTGAATGTTTTTTTTTATTTGTAAAACTCTACTTTTATTTAATATATTTTCAATTTTAAATTTTATTTTGTATTTTTGAATTTTAATTAAAAAATAATAATTTATAATTCTGCTAAAAAAATCATATTTTAGGAAATTCCGAGGAAAACAGTTCGTCGGAATTTTCCGAGGACATGTTTCATCGGAATATTCCGAGGAACTCTTGTCCTCAAAATTTTCCGACGGCCGACTTCCTCGGAAAATTCCGACGGACACCTTCCTCGGAATGGTCGTCGGAAATTCCGACGAAACCCATTCCTCGGAATTTTCCGACGGAATATTCGTTCCTCGGAATTTTCTCGGAAATTTCCGAGGAAATTCCGAGGAGATGTGAAATTCCGAGGAGAAATTTCCGACGACCGAAGTCGTCGGCATGTCCACGGAATTCCTTAATTCCGACGACATACTGACGAAAATTTCCCTCAGAATCGCTGTGTTTTCTTGTAGTGTATGTTCACAGGTTTCCTTATTATCTTCAACCGACACCACCGTCTTGATAACAGATTCAAAGTCGAGACTTCCATCGTTGATTCTATTGGAGCTAAAATTGGTAAAAGATGAATGAACGGCGACGAATCAAGCGTTAACTGACGAAGTAAAGAAGAGAACTAAGAAAAGATCGTTAACGATCGAAGAAGACGATGAAGATGAACCTTAGATATCGAAGCTTTCATCCTTCATGAAGAAAATGTTGAAAGTGAGAAAGTTATTTTTTGTTTAATTTTATTGGAATAATAATATTTATTAAAGCCCATATCATTTGTAAAAGCCAACAAAAATCCAAATTAAAAAAAAAATCTTATAATTTAACCTAACAAATATTTAACAAATAAAAGATGACAAGTATCATTGATTGCCCTTATAAAAAAAAATCTACTTTATTTATAAAAATATGGTATGATAAAGATTGTAGTAGAAACCTATGTTTTATACAACTACACGGGGTCAGCTGATCCTCCACCTCCTTCACTATCTCTGCCCCTTATGATCACTCAGTAAAATATTGAGGCTCACATGCTTAGTTGTTCACACCGTGATTTTCTTGTTTAATTGCACTGTGATGGAGGCCCCGCTTGGTTCTAACTTTCCAGTAAGGCTGCCCCAGAAAAAACGAACATAAGAAAAATTAAAATATGTTTGTTTGTCTAAAAAAAAAAGAAAAATTAAAATATAAAAAGCCAACATAGTTGTAAGAAACTACATATCCAGTTTTAAGTCATTACTAGATTTTGACCCGCGCTTGAGAAGCGCGGATTTTGTTTTGATTGTAAGAAAATGTATCAAATGATTCGATTTCTATTATATGATAGTTTTATATGTGAAATTTGATGTATATTTAACATTTTAGTAGAGTATTTTCATTGATTTTTGCATAATCGAGTCAGTTTTTGGTTGAACCGAGAATCAGAAAATTAAGTGTTGCAAGAGTATGAAGAATTAAAACACATATTAAATTGAAACCAAAATTGAATGGATCCATGGCATAAATCCTAAACCCTAAACCCTAAACCTTTTTTCAAAATCTACCAACCCGCACCCACCCCGCATAAAATACTCATAACCCGCACTCGCACCCGCCAATCAATTTTTTCAAATTGTTTGACCCGCACCTGCCCCGTAGAGGATCAAACAGGGCAGAATCCGCGGGTGATGACTCAGATTCGCAGCCCTACTTACATCACAAGCATTTGAGATTTGAACATCACCTATAACCAAAAATAAATCATAAGCATTTGAGTAATTTCTTCTGACATAAATCAAAAAATTGAAGGAATGATCAAAATATTGAGTTAGTAGAAACATATTTCCAACTATATAAACAATGGTCATTTAGTACAAAATCGAAACAAAAGTTTTCATTTTCAAGGAATACCTCTATATTGCCCAATCTTAGCAAATCGCAGAAGACATATCACCATGCCTTCTGTTTCTTGGCTAGTTGTATGAAGATTCTCAGCAAATTTACGCCAAAGACATCAAGCTACTCTCTGGCCACTAATAGAATTGCATATCAAGTTATAAATCAATATGTTTACAGGTCTATATCTTTTATATTAAATATATAAAACTTACGAAATGGAGATATCTAAATCATAAATCTATATAAAACGATAAACTTACATTTGCATCACAAAGAATTAGTTCCATGGTCTCCCATATGTCTTTCATGAAATGTTTACATGTATGAAGGATTTTGACTTGGATGCGACATGTAGTCTTCCTCGGTTTTATATTGCTCAAGAAAGACAACGGCAAGTTATTCGTCATTTTTGTTTTAGGTTTTTCAAGGAATGATGAATATAGTGGTTAAGAAAGGCTATATTTATAATAGGTATGGACGATATACATTTAGGTTACGCAAATGTAGGAAATAATATTTAGACGATTTTAAAAAAAAAAATCTCTTTCGAGAAATAAGCAATATTTCTTCAAAATATTTAGAATTAGATAGGAAGTTTAAAGTTTAACAGTTAATGGTAATTCAACTACGGTAAGTTACCAAAATTTATGGAATCCAACCAAAAAATAAATAACCACGATATTGATTGTGGTTAATCTATAAACTTGTAGATGAACCTCTCCTTTTATTTTAGTAGGAAGATAATTATAGAAGATAGTTTTTTCAATATTTTCTTAACAAAACGTATTTCGTCCATTAAATGTCACCATGAAAATGATGATATATCGACATATAAGAAAAAAAAATGAAATGAAGGACATTTGGATGGATTCTCCATTCTCAAATGTCTTTTAAAAACATGAAATGATGGACATTTGAATAGATTCTCCATTTTCCTTATATTTGAAATGGTTTTGAGGTATGAAATAAATGATAGAAGTAGTGAGACATTAAAAATGGTTGATATAGTATGCAAAACTCATGAAAATGTCAATATAGACAATATATTATATAATACATTAACAAATGTCTACAACTATAAGAAAATCTTAATATATGTAATATAAAGTGTAGTATGAGTTTATATCATATAGTCTTTGAAATATAAGATGTAGTACAACTGTGTTTTAAATCTTAATATATGAAATATAACATCATACCATGGTTAGAATCATACGAGTTTATAAAGTATAGTCTTTGAAACATAAGGTGTAATACAACTATATGAAAATATTAATATATGAAATATAGCATCATATTATCGATATTTGATGCATATACCAAAAAAATGTCAACCAACAAATTATAATGTTGGAAATCTATATATTGAAATCGTGTAATGTAAGGTCTACAATCAACTACATTGACTACAAAGTGTAGGCCAGTGTACTATGAGTTTTTATCATATAGTCTTTGAAATATAAGGTGTAGTACAACTATATAAAGATCTTAATATATGAAATATACCATCATATCATGGTTAGAGTAATATGGGTTTATAAAGTATAGTATTTGAAATATAAGGTGTAGTACAACTATATGAAAATATTAATATATGAAATATAGCATCATATCATCGATATATGATGCATATACCAAAAAATATCAACCAAAAAATTATAATGTTGGAAATCTATAGATTTTAATCGAGTAATATAATGTGTATAACACAATATAAATGTATGAAAGATAGAATGAAATATGGTTAGAGTAATTAATGGAAGAGAGAAAATAATTCGGGTATATGTAATATTTGATATGATTTGTAACAAATCGATATATATATATATATATATATATATATATATATATATATATAGATGTATGCCCAAAAAATAAATTATCAAAATGCCATTAATGAAAATATAGACAACTTCAATCAGTCGATTTTTCAAGGGTGCCTTTACTTTTAATAGTATAGATTTTCACATAGCAAATGTCATGTACAATATGCATGTAGAAACTAAAACTTGAATATGCTTAAAACAATCACTTAACCACATCCATTATTAAAAGGGAAAATTCCATAAAAATATCCCAACTAAATTCTATTAAGCTTTTTAATACCCAAACTTTTTCACTACCCAGTTTAAAACCTCAACTAATTATTCTGCCCACTTTAATACGTCAACTTTTATAACTGTATCCATTTTAATACTCAAACTTTGTTTATTTTAATTAACAATACTAATAAGTTTCCAATGAAATTTTAAAAATGTCTAAACTTCAGAAAAAAATTAATTTTATTATATGTTTGAGTAACGAAATTAAATAATTTTTTTATAATCTTAAGTTTTGTAATAAGTTTTTTTAAGTTTTATATATTGAATTTAGTTTGTTTTTTTGAAATAAAAAGTAAATTATTTTTTTTTCCTTCAAAAACTTTTTTTTTAAAACATTAAATTTTCTACAGAGTTTGTTTACCTTATTTCTTAAATCTTCAAATAAACTTAGAAAATTTAAATATTTTTTCTTAGATTTTGGAGATTTTTTAAAATTTCGTTTGAAATTTATTAGTATTGTTAATTAAAATAAAAAAAGCTTAGGTATTAGAATAGATACAGTTATAAAAGTTGGTGTATTAAAATTGGCAAAATAATTAGTTGAGGTATTAAACTGGGTAGTGAAAAAGTTTGGGTATTAAAAAGCTTAATAGAATTTAGTTGGAGTATTTATATGGAATTTTCCCTTATTAAAATTCATTTGAACAAACTCTACAAGTCTTGCTCAATCAAGTTTATAAGATTACACACAAGCATGTATCTTGACTGACCAATTTCTAACTACTCTTGAGACTCAAGCCAACACACATAGCTTGACCTCTATGTTACTAATCAGTAACAACCCTAAAACCCTAGTTTCACTCTTTGACGGCTACCTTTTCTCTCTTGGAAAAAATAAGCTACTCTCAGTGTCTAATCTCACTTATATAGTCTTCATACTACGAGTGATCTTCCTTTATTTGAGCCACTGAATCTTCATCTTGATATGACAATCTCAACTTCTTCATGTTTGCTTAAAATCTTGAGCTTACAATGCACTACTGTCATCATGTACAATTTGTCAACTTTTCTATGTAAATGATCTTGTTCTTCCTGAGAAGAGCTAGCTAGGGTTACTACAAATTTAGTTTCATGAAGCAAAGAAGACACTTCAGAGACTCAAGATGTAAATGAATGATAACGTCTCTGGTTGCAGAATTTCCAAATCTTGTGTGTTTGGGATCATTAAGAAAGTTAAGCGTTTCTTTGGTCAAATCAAACCCACCACCATGTTGCAGCAAATACCTGAGGCATGGGCATGGCCAATAAAAAAAAAAAAAAAATATATATATATATATATATATCCATAAACAAACATTCACTCTCTTCTCTTGCTCTCTCAGCCTTATAGAGAAGAACAGTTGAAATTAGACAAAAAAAAAGAAAAGAATTGATGACCATTAGCATCTTTCTTGCTAAGTATTTTGTTTTTTAATGATTTAGGTTCTTGACTATTGACCTCTATCTCACGAACTCGAGCTTGCAGGTTATTAGTACCTCTGATATGGAGCGGTATCCTTCAAGAACTTTCATTATCACATCAAATTTACTAAATCATTCTCAACCGTGATGAGATTTACACAACATATATTGAAGTATGCAACTCAAGAAAGAAATTCACACTCTTTATTTAGGCCTAATCTTTTGGAAGAGAAACCCATTAGACTTATAACCCCACAAGGTGTTAGGCACATCTCTTCTCTTATTATATAAAGAAGACAATTACTCTCTTCTAGGAGTACCATGTCACTAAATAAGTTCACCAAATCATTACACGTCACTCTCTTTTAAATTTTTCCCAACGATTTTTATCGAAATTTCTCTGGGCTTATGGTGTTTATTGGCCCATAATACTTCATATATCCTAACCCTGTTCCATCGCAATTGCGAAACCAACTGCACTGCTCGGATCATTAGCTGCAGATTTGAGAAGCCGACCCTAAAAATGATATAATTAACCAGAATAGAAGTCCATGAAGTGTTCAACCACATTAATTCATAGCTTCAGCAATATAAAGTTAAAAAAATTTAAACATATTAGGATTACATTCTTAACAGCAACTTCAAGGTTTTAAAGCTTCAAAATCAAAATGAACAACAAACGCATATGAAAGAGACTACATTCAACAGGAACATCAACACAAATAAATTTTAAGCAACAAGGATAAGATCACAACAAAATAATTCCGAAAGCCCAATTAAAAAAAGAAAACTAACTTTAATGAAGACTACAATTTCAGTGGTGAAAGTTAAAGTGAAGAAAGCTTATGGCAAAAAGGATTGACTTCTTCTTCTTCTTCTTCATCGAATGGGTTCTGATCGTAGCGAAAAATGCACTTTGATATTAGAATTTTGTAGTTTGGTGATGAGTGATGATTTGAAAAGAAGAAAGATAAGTTAGTGGAAACAGTTGGAACGGTGTTTTGGGTCTGTTGGTGGGTAAGGCTCAAGATAGAACCACAAATTTTCAAATTCGATACACTTTTCAAATTGTGATCCATACTATTTGGCTGGAAAGGAATGAGAGACGACATGGAGAAGTTACCAAGACTCATCATAGGCTTAATTGACAAATCAGTATGTAACAGAATCACATCACTTCAAGTCCGAGGACACAGAAGATTTGCCAAAGCTATGGAGTTTGGGTTTGAAGCGAGACAGAAAATACATACTCTGTTATGCTCTGTATTTTTTAAAGAAGATTATTTCTAGCTAGATAAACGTTCACATCCATTGTACAAAAGTATTATCTGTTTGAACAAATTTGATTTTTTTTCAGAAAAAAAAATAAGTCAGTGGAAACTCTGAGACTCTGAGGTTAAGTTTTTGTTTTTTAATGTAAGAAAAATGAAGAGAACAAAACTTGAAATCCAAGATAAGGTGTGAATTCACTCACAGTTTTATTCTGTTAGTTTCTTACGTTATTCTAATATCATTGCTGATGGTTGACATCAATGGGAGAATTGATACTTTAAACTGTGTAGAAGATCAAAGAACAAAAATTAAAAAATAAAGAAGAGAATTTCACGGGTTTTTTCCCCCATCAAACTCTAGAAAAATCACAAGAAATAGTGTAAACCTACACCCACTTATTAATTTATAATTAAACTATACTTTAAAAAAAGAAAAGAAAAATATCTTCTGAAAAGTAACAAGTAATATTTATTTTAAACAAATCATTATCTATCTTATTAAAGTTGTAGTACTCTTTAGGTTTGTTTGGAAACTTAAATAGTAGTAATAAAGAGTTTAATGTTGTTTGGCTATAAGTTTAAAGGAGTTTAGCTTTTAAACATTGTTATAATAGAATTGGGCTTTTCTTTAATTTATTTTATGTTATGGTTGACTTTAATCATTTGGCCCATTGTAATAATTTGTGTTTTTAGTTTATATTATATATAAAGACCATATTCAATTTTATTTATTCTTGACTAAATTAAAAATAACATCAGTTTCTAAGATAAAAACAATTTACATTTCAAATAATTTAATACTCAAATATATTTTATCTAAAGTATTTTACATTATTCAAATTATCATAAAGACACAAAATATTTGAATAGTTTTAACTAAAATATTAAAATTTTGTTTTCATAACTGGATATTTATCCGAAACACATATCCCCCCCCCAAAAAAAATTAGTTTTATCCCGATTAATCTAAAATTAATCCTAGAAATCGTAACCAAACCGTTATCATATTGGAACCAAAACTTTATCTGATATTAGTCGGTTATCATAATTATTACCAAACTCAGCTTAAACCAAAAGAATCGAACCGGACGCAAATCGATTTATATAGATAACAGAACAGATCTTATATCTGTAGAATTAAAAAAACAACGAACATAAAGAATCCAACAAAAGTTGAACCCAAAATCAAACCCCAGTCCTATTACATTCAATACGATCATAGTTTTTGAAATACGGTAATAACCGATGACTTATGAATATATTATGCTTTTCCAAATTAAGTTAAATCCGCGCCGGTGCGCGGGTCAAGATCTAGTTAGTTATTAAGATAATACAATAACATATACAAAATTTAAACTAATATGTATTTTTAATTAGTAACAGTTAATATTAAAAATTTATTCTAATTATTTAAATGATTTGTTAATCTACTTCCCGCCCTTACGAGCGGGCTGAATGCTAGTTAATAATATGAAAAACATAGAAGTGGAGATTAAGAATACTATAAATACTATATCTTATATGCCCAACAGTGTAGTTTAAATAAAAAGACAAGAAACTTGCACGATCAAAAACATGCCTGATAGGGTAAAAATTTTATAAATCAATACTTGATAAACTAATAAACAAAGTAAATAAATGAGTTTTTGCTGTTCCAAGTTACGTTAATGTAAAATATAAAATAATTTAATAAATAAGAAAAATTATAAAACTCTTAGCTAAATATATAGTTCTCCTAAAATTATAAATGAATAATTAATATATAAATATAAATATAAACAAAATAATTTTATTTGTTATTTTGCTTCAAAAAAAATTTCATCTCTAAGTTTATTTTTCATTTCAATATTTTGGTGTTGTATTATCAAATTGCATATAAAACATATTTGTTTTCTAGCATATATATTTGTGTTTCAAAAAAAAAAAAATCTAGCATATGTATTCTACATACATAGATTATATCAAATAATTAGTTCTAATAGCCAAAATTCAAATTAAAAATTTTAAACAATATATAATTTCGTGAAATTAAAATAGTTTTTCAATATTTAAAGAAATAGAAAATATAATTTTTTTAAAAAATAAAAAAAAAATCTGTAAATTAATAACTCCATAAGTTAATAAAGTATCATAGTCTCAACATCATTAATTTATAGATTAGTAAAAGTATATCTAAAACCACATTTAAATTTTAGGAAACATATTTTATAAACGCAAAATAATATAATAGAACCAATATAAATGTTGAATATCAAAATTAGTTAATGTATATACAACAAAATCAAGCATTTTTCTTTATTTTAGGACAAGTATCTCTAGAAATAGAAAAAAAAATTGTATTCATAACTTTATAAATTGATTATAGAAAATGTTAATTATAAGCCATGAAGTTGCTACTAAAACCTACTCAAAAATGTATATATCTCATATACACATATTAAGTAAACATTAATGATATATTAAGTAAAAATTAATGATATATAATATGACTCATGTGTATATCTCATATACACATATTAAGAAACAAATCAATGTTTTATTATAAACATGTAATTACTTACAAACTATACACTTTTACAAGAATGCATACAAATCTAAATGACTATTTTTGTAAGGTAAATCTCTCAGTGTTCATATATATAAAAGATGTTTGTTCGTAAAGGTATATTTTTTATAAATAAATTAAAAATATCTCCAAAGTTTAAATCAATATTAATTTAATAAAATTAATGATATTCAGTAGATATTCTGTAAAGTAATTACTCTAAATTAATAGAATTGTATAAAAATATTTATAAGATCAAAAGAAAAATCTGTTAAAAGTTACCTTTTAGAACAAAAAAAATCTTTTTAAAAATGAAAAAGTATTATACTAGATTTTAAACCGCAAAGAATACCAAATTTCGCGGGAAGCACAGATCACCCACTAGCATATATATGTGTATTTTGGTAAAGAAAATTTCATCATCTCCAAGATTAGAAACGTGTAGAAATAAATCCTTCATAATATGTCTTGCATCTATAGCCAATCTAGAAGCCCTTACTTATTCTCATCTACTTTTGGATTTGATGTTTACATTCATGGATGGAGCCAGAGTGAAACGTTTTCGTTCCACCATCCCATCGAGTGAAGTTGATAGGCTAAGCAGTTTGCCAGAATGCTTGATATTCAATATATTCTTAAATCTTCCGACCAAAGATGTCGTTAAGACTAGTGTGTTGTCCACTAGATGGAAAACTCTCTGGAAAGACGTACCTGGTCTGGACTTGGACGCCAAGGATTTCAATATATATGGAACATTCGTGAGCTTTGTCAACAACTTTCTTGAACGCAACTGCGGTTCGTCCATACACCGGTTTAAGTTAGCGTACAATTCTTTTTATGTTGTAGAGCCTGGTCTTGTCAATCGCTGGGTCGACACTTCTACTAGGCTTAAAGTTGAACATCTCGATATTTCGGACGATTCATTTGATTGGGATCCCATGATGAATCCAACAATTTACACTTGTAGTAGCTTGGTGTCCCTAAGGCTCGATGGAATGAGCTTACCTAATCTCGAGCGTGTTTCATTACCTTCTCTCAAAAATATTGTTTTAATCGTCGTTGAGTATACCAACCAATGTCCATTAGAGAAGTTAATCTCACAATGCCCAGTTCTTGAAAACGTTAGTATTGATAGGATATACGGTGATGGAATGCAAATTTTACGTGTGCATTCCCAGTCTCTATTGAGCTTCACACATACTTGGGATACAGATGATAATTATGAAAAAGATTGTATAGTTGAAATTGATGCTCCCACGCTTAAATATCTGACGATCAATGATGGTGGAACTACGAGTTTAATTTCATTATAAAAAACCAGCCTGCCCTTGTAGAAGCTGCTATAGATACAGTGTTTAATTTGACTACTGAAAGGATGCTAAGAGTTGCAAATGAAGTACAAAAGAGAGAGATGGTTCGTGACTTTCTCGTCGGGATCTCTAAGGTCAAGGATCTAGACATCTCCTCAAATACTCTTGAGGTATATACATATATGTTTTAATTTTTGAGTTGCTATGAGCATATTAATTGTTCTTAATTTCTAACTAATTAAATATCATTTGTATATTTCTCACTGTTTCAAAAAATATATGTTCTTAAGTTTTCACATATATTACAAAAACACTTTAAATTTTAACTATAAACTAGATTTTAACCCGCGCAACCGCGCGGGTGTTTGTTCTCGTTTATAGTTAGCTATATATTCACTTGTAAATTGGTATATATTATAGTAATTACATATTTATGATATGTATAGTAAATGTTTTCAAACATAATAATATTATATAATACGTGTTTTAATCAAATAGATTGTTTTAAATTTTCTATATTATACATGTTTTTCAAACATGTGTTTGTTTCTTCTTCTATATTTTATTGTTTATTAGATTAGTATTTCATTTTTAGATAAAGTAATATAAATAGAGCTTGATTAAATATTAGTATACTTTAATCCCTTATATATTAAAGGAGAAACATTTGAAAAATTATAACCTCAATTTTGTAATAATTAAAAAAGACTACATGCTTAGGTGTCATTCAATTAGGTAGTCAATTACATTCAATTGAAAAATAAGTAGGTCCACATTCGATTTTTATATGTCGCTAGATACATTCGTTGGTCAAATTATATGATATAATGATATGATATGACATTTATGATAGAAGCATTTATGATTGTTTCCCTAGACATAATTACTATTTTATTTTCTTTCCATAAATAAAACCTACGGAATTACCATAAATGACTAATATATATGATATGATTGATATGACATTTAGGATAGAAGCATTTATGATTGTTTCCCTAGATATAATTACTATTTTATTTTCTTTCCATAAATAAAACCTACGGAATTACCATTAATGATTATATAATAAATATTTACAGTTTATATATCCTCTATCATTTTTCTTTAATTTTATATTATTAAAATAAATTAAACAATCAAATTAGTTATTAAATTAAACTTTAGATTTTTTCCTATAGGTGATATTTTGAATTAAAAAATGAGAATAAATAACTAAAACTATTAAAATTATTATGTTAAAAATTAATGATCAATAGTTTAACATTTTTATTATAAAAAGATATACATGATTTTAAAACCATATAAGTAAAAAGTATCATTCAATAATAAAACAAATATATATACAGATTAAACTATATACCATATAAGATTACATAAATATTTTAATTTCAAAAATTTCAATAAATTTTCAAGAACATTTATAAATTATAAACTTATTAAATTTTTCACATTGAAATTTTTTGTTATCAATGATTTAAATATCTTAGTTCTTTTTTTTTTAATTTTTAATTTTTAAAAGATATTAAACAATCGATAATATGGTTATTTTTGGTATATACCATACAAATCGAATGGATGTGATTTTATAAAAACCATAGGATTTGGATATGGTTTGATTTATAACCGATTAAACTGAAACATGTAAATATGTATATATTTATAACGACACATGAATATCTATTTGTTACATGAGTTGAACTATAATTATAATTTGTAAATAACTAACAATTTATTACAACTGAGACTTCTTATTTTGATTTTTTCGCCTTTTTAACAATAACTAAATTGAAGTAAAGATTATAAATTTGATGGACAACAATTAATTGAAATTCTTTACAACTTTTTTTATCTTTAAACAAACAGAGTTGTGTTCAATCGAAGACATATTGGTTTGATGAACACTAAATATTGAAGAATATAAAAACTTTTCTTTCATGCTTCTGTTTTGCTTTTTATTTTTATTTTCAAAATTTAGTGTTTTGATATTAATTCTAGATTTGATTATTTTATTAGATGATAGAAGCTTTTTTGTTTTTTATTCTTTTATTTAAATATATAATATTTTTTTAATAACTGACTCTGTGACAATATGACTCTAAATATGATTATATTATATATTTGTATAGTATATAATATAATCTCAAACTAAATAATTATGTTTTTTGGTATAAAACTGAATAAACTGAAAATCGATGGTATATAAAGCAAATCAAACTTAAGTACATATAGATTTAGAATAGTAGTTATATTTTAAAAATCGAAATACCAAAAAATCGAACCGAACCGAAACTTGATATCCGGATTGAACACCTCTAATCCGAATGAAACCGAACTAATTGTTTCATTTTCTAAAACATAATATAAAAAATAGCTTCATTCCGCGCAAGGCGCGGGTCTTATCCTAGTTTGTAAATATAATATAAACTTCGAAATTTTTTTTGCTAAACACTAAACTTATAGCTTCATAAATTTTTAAACAATTTCTTTTTTTTTGAAACAATATAATTTTAAAAATTTATAGGGTATATAAATATTCCATGTTACGAATCTGTAATTTTTGTTAATATATTGTGGATGCATTTAACTATTATTGACATATTTCCTTATAAATAATAGAAGATTCCTAAACTTATATCTATTGACATATTTTGCGTGACTAAGTTGGAAGGTGTGGGGTAATTTACCAAAACCAAATTGTTAAGCATATCTTTGTTATTATATATATAATTTTTCATAAGATATAATAATGATAAGATTATTAGAAAGTTAATGTAACATGACTTTTTAGTAGTAGTCCAAAATTTAAAATATCACACATGAAGTCAAGTCATGACTTCTGTTTTAGTCCAAAATTTAAAATATCACACATGAAGTCAAGTCATGACTTCTGTTTTAATATATAAGATATCTTATTTTCTGTTATTAACGATTTCTCACATAACTAATCAAAATTCAGTAACCACAATTATATTTCTTCGATTATCTAACAAAAATACACTGAAAGTTATACAAATAAAAAAAAAGTACCTGTAGTTGTACAAAAATATATATTTCTCAAAAAGCATACTAAAAAATAAGTTATTGAGACATTTTTTTAAAAGAAAACATGGATGAATTTGAGAGAATGTTAGTTAATTGTTCTCCAAGTATCGATGTGATACTTCATTTATTAACACTAATACTTTTTTGTTGTTGTTCTTGTAGGTCATATATGATTACTCAAGATATGTACAACTACCGGTATTTCGTAACCTATATACCTTGCGTGTCAGGTTCGAGAGCTACTTGTGGGAGATATTGCCAGTCTTTCTTGAAGTCTGTCCGAATGTAAAAACTCTTTTCGTGGTGAGGATTATCTAACAAACTCATGAACTTGAGAGTATCTGATTCTTAAGCTTGTGTCTTTGTTTTGTTGTACGTGCAGGGAACTACTGATAATCACCATATGGTGGACCTTACTGTTATTGCTAGGCCTTGGAATCTGTTATCATCTCTAGAGTATGTTGACATAGAAAGGCCATTGAAAGGGAAGGTGTTGGAGATGGAACTAGTGGGTTACTTCCTCGAGAGCTCACCAAACCTCCAGAAACTATCATTAAGTTTGCATGATTCTCCAAAGAAAGGAGAATCTGACATCTTGATAGAACTCCTTAAATTTCAGAGACTCTCTAGCTCATGCCAAATTATTGTACGAAGATCCTCATAGTCATCACCAATGGACATATAAGTTTGTCTTTGATAACCAATACTGTGGAAACATACCAAACACAACTTTAACACCTGCATATGATATTACTTTCCCTTTGTTTTTCACATGATTTCCAAGCTACTCTTTCCTTGGCTACTCAGGCCGCATTACTATATGTCTGAGTATGTGTTTATGGGCTTCAACGATTAGTTTCGTGTCTGAAACTTGAGCAGAGCATAGATCTCTTCTAGGGTGAGCTTATAGCTTCACGGTTTGTAAAATTTTATGTGCTGCAGTCTTTCGCCAAAGCTGGTTGTGCTGAACCCTAAACACAATATATACATTTGGAAAGTTGTCGTCAAGTTTTAAAAATTTATAAGAAAAAACACAAATTTCAATCGTTACAAAGGATCACACAATAGGGACACGTTCACCCTCATTACGGAAGAGTCAGCAGAAGGACATGCCTAACACAAAGAATTGTGCAAATGTAATCCGGGGGTTCAATATTTCAACAGAAATTAAAGATCAAACGCTTGCGAGGAGCCAACCCCTAGTTTATTGAAATAGGAAGCTGATCTTAAGTCTGTATTTGCAATTTCCAAACTAGAATTGTCAAATCTCGTAGGTTAAAAAAATGACTATCAAATTAGTCAGCTGATTATCTTATGTAATTTTATATGGTTATTGAGATTTTAACTCATTTTAAAAAAGCTATTATTAAATTCTCCTAATTCATTAATTGTATTAACATACATAGTATATAGGGCTCTCTAGTATATATGATAGTTCACATTTTATAATCGTATAATGATTTAAAATATATTAAAACTAGGTTTTGTACCGCACATGCGGGCATAATAATTTTCAAATATTTTAAATAAATACATTATCAGTTCAAATATAATTAAAATATTACTATATATATAAATATTTAAGAAAAATTAAACAATAACCTTTTCTATGTATACAATTTTGTATGGTAATATATATACTTTTTATCACGTAACTTAAGCTTAAAACACTAATGCTTTTGAAATATTTAGTAATTAATTGAATATTAAACTACTTTTATATGACAAAGTTTTTAAATATAATAAAATTATTTTTGATTGCGTAAAATAAATCTGAGAACATTATTATATTAAACATATATATAGGGATTTATTATATAAAATATTTTCTTTGAATAACACAACAAAAATATTTTTATACAATGATAATTATCAAATCAATGAAATTTATTTTTCATTTATGGTTAATTATATATTAAAATATCTAATTATTCATTAATGTTAATTAAGAATTTACAATATAATATACATTATCTTTAGATAATGTTAATTATCATATTAATGGAATTTGTTTTTAATTTATGGCTGATTATATATTAATTTGATTTAGTTTATGGTTAGTAATACAAACTATATTTTTAGATAATGATAATCATCTAATCAAAGAATTTCTTTCTAATTTATGGTTAATTATATTATAATTTGTTTTAGTTTTTTTTAATAATATACTAGTAAATCTAATAATTTATTAAGTGTACTAATTAATCATTAGTCAAAATCCTAATAAATTAAAATAAGAAAAATTACAAAAAATCATGGAGACTATGAAAACTAAGCATATTTACTATCAACTCAATGTAATTCGTTTTTAATTTCTGGTTAATCATATATTAATTTGATTTTAATTTATGGTTAATTAATACAAACTATATTTAGATATTTAATAATCCTCTAATCAAATAAATTTATTTCTATTTAATGGTTAATTATACATTAATTAATTTTTAGTTTATGGTTAATAATATATTAATAAATCTCATCATTTGTTAAGTGTAGTAATTAATCATTAGGTGAAATCCTAAAAATATGACAAATAATCAAAATTATCTAAAATCATAGCGAATATGCTAACTAATTATTAAGTGTATTAGGTAATCATTAGACAAAATCCTAGAAACATGACAAATAAGCAAAATTACCTAAAACTATGGAGAATATGACAACTAAACAAATTTAATTACCAAATAATAGTATGATGAGTAGTCAGAACCGTGCATACCATGTATCAGAAAATGGCATTTGCCTTAGGCCCCTTTTAAATATAAATATTTTAGGGCCTCCAACTCTTAAAAATTCTGGTAGTGTAATAGTTTCTTGAAGAATATATGTGCACATGATACTCAAATTCGGTTATTCCCAGTTTTGGAATTGTTTTGTCATTTAGAATTACTGATAAAAGATATTAGACTTTTTATAAATAAAAAGAAATTTTAAAATATTATTCTATTAAAATTTGTCTTGAGCCCCACTTACCTCAGGCATATCACTGTGAGTAGTAATGGATAGCATGTTGCAATTTCTATGTTGAACGTACCTGAATGTAACCTTACCTTTGTTTCTTCTACCATGTGATAGTTATAACTCATATATAGGGTTTGATTGATGACATGTGGTATGAATGATTAGATTTGAGTTAAGAGTATCATTATTTACTTTTAAATTCTTGAGTTAATGTTTGATTTATATTGTGCTACTAGGTAAAGATCCGTGCCCTGCATGGAATGAAATATATAGTTAAATTTTTGTAACTTAAATGTAAAACTAAGCAGATATTTTTATTGTTACACTACAAAATTAAGCAAACAGTTACTGATAAAAGAAGCTATTTTCTCTGTTTCTAAGCGTATGTCACATTATGAAATAGATATGGTTGTGCAACAGATCAATTTAGAATGATCTACTTAGTAAATTTAAGATCATTGTTCCATTTTTAAATATTATATACTGACAGATTTATTTTTAAATATATTGTGTATTTTTGAAAGCATAAATTCACTACCTAATCTAGAATATTGCACTATCTTTTACACTTAAGATGAAATATACAATAAGTACGTTGTGATATGTTGTTTGCCCATAGAAAACAAATTTTAATTATCACCTGTCTTGAGAAAAGGTAATTCTTTACATAAAAGATAAAATAACGATTATAAAGCACATTTAGTTTTGACTATGCATATAGTTTTGTTTGATATACAAAAAGCATTATATCAAAATGCTGAGTTAGAAATATAAATCAACTATATCTTACGAATGAGATATATGCTTAAGTTTTTCGATAGAATGCACACGAATGTAAATTGAAATACAATAATATACAAATAATTGGTATGTATGTTCCTTAATACATTATGTATATAGTTGTGTTCTAGGTTATATTATACAATTATCAAACATTATCCTGGTGAATGTTTTCATGTGCTGTTGTCACTCCATTAGACGACAACCACATCCACGTTCTTCAACCAGAATCTCACTCACCCCATCGTCATCTCTGTCAGAGTTTGAGTTCACTCACCCGGTCGCCATCTTCGTCGGAGCTAGGATTCACATGTCGGAGCTCTGGACTGGATTCTAAAGGTTTGATCTTTCTTGAATCTGGTCTGGTCTCTGTTTAGAGTTCCAGTTATGGAGAACAAGAAACCAATCTATGGAGAAGAAGAAGATGAACTTTGCTAAACCCTTATCTCAATTGAATCCCAATCTCCATTGTTTTTTATTTATGTTGACTTCTGTTTTGAGGCCATTGTCTCTTAGCCAGATTGTCGTTTTAAATGGATGTGTTGGGATTGAAAAAGGGAAGCCACTATGGTCACAGAGAAGTTTTCTGTCATGTTGCCATCGAACTCGGTAATGAACTCGTTTGCTCTCTCCCTCTCTCTTCGTTTTCCTTGTCTAATGTTTGCTTATGGTTTGGTTTCATACTAAAGACATCAATTTTTCAAAACAACAATCATAAATCAATTTTGTGATGGATATGGATGCGACAAATTGTATTGTGAAAAAAATGTGTCCACAATGCTATCCATGTCCACATCTTTTAAGTTCTGTCCACATTTTTTCCATCCATAATTTTAATATCCATGCACTTTAATAAAATAAAAAACATCCATTTACCATATCTACGTCTACATGTTTTATGTTTTGGAATGGATAATATAAAATGAATAAAAAACACACTAAACTAAAATTTTGTTGATTTATCGTAGATATTTAGACTTATAACTAATAAATGATATAACTTAGTTATCTAAATACAAGTTACTTTACTTATTTAAACCAAACCCAAATGGTTTTTCACCTTTAGAGGGCATAAACGTCTATAATGTGTCTTGAAAGCAGTGAAGTGTCCCTCAGACAGTATGTGTCTTATGATGCAAAAGAAAGACAAAAGGTGTATGATACCGTAAATCATATTTTAAATGTTGACTGCACCATGGATGCTAAGATTTGGGAAAACAGAAAATGTATTCATTAGTAGGTTAAAGTGTTAACAAAGGATAAACATTCCCATTTCATATATGTTCATATCTCAAAGTCATTCTCATTATTGATACTTTATATTAGTTGACGAATGATGCCTAAGGAATTGGGACTATAGAAAAGATATTTGTCAGAATGGATGTAAGTTAAATTATAATGACTATCTAATAATGTTTTCTATGTATGCGGTGCCTAAGAACATCTCCAACCCAACCTCAAATCCTCAAATGTTGAGATTTTTGTCATTTCAACTGAATCTCAAATCTTCAAATTTAAGGTTTTGAATATTGACACTTCAAATTTGAATTTTTACTATTCAAAAGCTCAAACTACTATTCATTTTTTAGTCCTTACAATTTTTTTTTTTACAAATATATCTATTAACTTTATTTAGAATAAGTTAAGTACACCAAAATAAAATAAAATAGAACAAATATTACATAACATTAAAATAAAATTTACACAAATAGGAAAATACATTAAATAAAGCTCACACAAAATAAAAATACATTAAACAAACTTAACATAAATTAAAACAAATTACATAAACATTTAAGTATTACATATATAACAAGTGGTATTTTATATGTAATTTTCTAAAATTTGTTTGTATGTGTACTGTTGTATTATATATGTAATTTCTATTATTTTATTATATAAAATTGTAATATTCTGTGTTGTATAATATATATTAAAAGTATATTTATATGTATTTATAAAGTGTTATCATTATTAATAACTTTTGTTAATATCAAGGACTATAATACATATAATTAAACTTTTTGAGGCTTCATGGTTGGAATAATCAACCCTCAAATCTTCATTTTAAGTTTTTGCTCCTCTTAAAATAAGATCTTGGGTTAGAGATTCTCTAAGGGAATTCCACCCGGAAAACGGTTAAACCATACATAAAAATTGTATGTCCCAGAAAATTAGTAATAATTGTAAGTCCGGTGGCATTCCTTTGTAACTATTCTAGATACAAAAGGATAAATTAAAAAGACATCTGAGATGGATTGTCAAGCTGACACATATGCAAAATGATATAGATATAAATAAATTGCCAATTAAAAGGTATTCTTTTATTTTGCTTCTCTTTTAATAATAAAAAAGATACTTGAGTTATAATTTTGAATTATTCCTTTGGTAACTCAAGTGATACCTCAACATAAAAAAAAATACCATATTTTAAGGTTTGAGTTAGTAATTTTTGGTTTTTTACTAATTAGCCGATGTTCATGTTTGGACATTTTAAACAAATTAACCTTTTGAATACGGGACATTTACTAAAACCAACCTAAGAATTCAAGTCAAATTTAAAAGTGTATCTTACTTTTAGTCAAATACAAAACCGACATAAAAGTGTGTTAAAAGTACTATTTAACCCTTATGAACAAACATAAAAAATATATATATATATTTTACACTTCTGTCCTTTGTAAGTCTACATGTAAGAGAAACAAGTTTACGTAAATGTAGACCTTCTAAGAAATCGACGATGTAGACTTATTTGTAATCTACATCGCAATTTCATCTAATAATTTGATTTTAAAAATAAATATAATTAGGTTTTGTGAAATTTTTAATTAATCATCAATATCAGTGTTAATATGAAGTAAATAAATTTAATTGTTATATAAATGGGTAACTTAAAAGAATATATATTGATTTATTAACTATGTGTTAGACAATATTCATGGTTTAGCAACAAAAAGTTCTAACATGTTATGTCTTTTAATGATAGATTGTCTTAGGAATAGATTTTGGATTTTGATTTTTTTTTATTGCTTCAAAACTGCATATTAATGTTTAGTAGTTTATATTGTATATACCTTTTATATTTGATACAGTAACTGAGATTTTTTTGTTATCAAGCAAAATATTTAGGGTTTGTGGTTTAGGGTTTCGTAGACCTACATTGAAGTCTACCAGGCTGTAGACGTCTTTTTCTGTCTATTTTATTTGTGCTTACAAAAAATATTTGTTTTTAAATTATAATTATATATTTATGAATAAAAATGTGTAAATCATATTTATGAATAAAAATGTGTAAATCATATTTATGATACAATAACTGGGGAAAATAGGCTTTTAATTCCCAAACTATTCCTAATCGACACTTTTAATACCCAATTACTGCTTGCACATATTTAATCCTCAAGTAAATGTTGACAGTACAAAATCAGACTTCAAAAAGTCAAACGTTAAATGTTTTGACAGCAACGTTAGTTCTAATAGAAAAACGAGTTTTGGTTCTTGAAACCCAGAATTCTCTAAAACTGATTCCTAGATGATTTGGGAGGAGAGAGGCGAATTCAGACGAAAATTAGACACTTCCAACAATTGAGTGAAGAACATAATTTATTGTGTAGCTAATAACAAATCTCCTTTGAACTTTGCTCATTGTCACCATTCAAGTTAAACAGTTATCAAGAGTGAACAAGTCCGAGAAAGAGGAAAAAGCATAGATCCGATCTTAAGGGCGTTCACGTCGAGAAGCTGCTTACCTTCTCAGCTTCTCTCACACATCAGCTTCTCCAAGAAGAAAGCGTAGAGAAGCTTTTTACCAGAACTTAGTAACCAAGAGCATTGGTAACTTGAGAGGAACTCATAATCAAATCAAGTCTTGCAGAGCTACCATTTGTCAGATGAAGTTGCAGCGTAGAAACTGTAGCTCTGGTTCTAAATGAGTTTCTTTTGCTCTGTTTCATGGTAGTCTTTTCTATTTATTTTGGTAAAGATCGAATCTTAATGGTTCAAGAAGTTTGACCAAAAAAAAAATGGTTCAAGATATATTAATGAGATTGAATTGTACATAAGAGGAACATATCCAATTCTCCATTTAAGTGACCTCTTTTTTCTTCTTTGTTCCTATGTAACAAGAACACACACATCAGTTCTTACCTTAACAAAAGTATCAATTTTATATTGATTCTCATCGATGAACAAGGCATCTTGATTAATCAGTTCAGCTGGGCATGGCTTGATTAACCGGTTTGCTCAGCATAGTTGTGCGACAAACTTTACGTCTCCAGCTCGAGGCAGTCCATTGGGGCGCCAAAGCCAAGAAGCTTAGATGGATGAGCTCAACGGATGTTAGAACCAGCCACTCCACAAAAGACAATTACGTGAACGTCCATTAGATCGTAACTTTTTTCGTTCTTTACCTTTTTGACACTTTAACACTTCAATGGCAACAATGAGAAAAGATCACAGGAGATTTGTGTGTTACTGAACAAAAAATCATGTTCTTCATTATCAATCGCCAGAACTGTTCGCCTCTTCTCCCCATAAATAATACGAGGAATCAGTATTAGTTTAAGAACCAAAAATAACGCTTCTGTTAGTTTAATTAACGTTTGACTTATTTAAGTCTGATTTTGCGCTGTCAACATTTAATTGAGGATTAAATACGCGCAAGCACTAGTTTGGTATTAAAAGTGTTAATTACAAATAGTTGGGGAATTAAAAACTCATTTTCCCCAATAACTGAGACGCTTTTTGGTTATCAAGCAAACTTATAGGGTTTTAGTTTTGTTGTTTAGGTTTGGTAGACTTACAATAAAGCCAATTTCACAGTATAAGTCTTTCTCAGTCTAATTTAATTTATAAATCATCATTTTAAATTAAATCGAGTTATTTATGAATTAAAATGAGAAATCATATAATATAAATATTAAAAATAAAGAAAAAAATTAAATAAATTATATATTAAAATTAGTAAAAAATAAACAACAATAATGAAATAATAATAGTAGATTTTTAAAAAATGTACTAAGTAGAGTTACAATAAAATCTACTCCAAAATTTTATTATAGTAGACTTTTTTTTGAAGTTTACACTGTCCAAAATTTTAACCCAGTTACAATTTTTTTCTCCCTATATAAATGAAATTTATACAATCTCTCTCTAAAATTATCTCCCTTCTCTGTAAATTCTTTGAATGTGAAGACGCAGTTTTGTTTTGTTTGTTAATTTTTTTATCATGTTTTTTCACAATATTATCTTGCGTTTGTAAGTTCATTCATGGTTATCACCTTCCACTCTAAAAATGTAAGTCTTAGATCTATGGATTTTAAATGTGTATTTTTATGTTTATATTCAAATAAAGTTATAAATACAAACTCTGTGCATTTATTTTGCTAGTATTTTATCTTATAAATTCTATTTTTGAAGTTTTTCCAGATTAAAAACTATTTTCACATTTTTACATGTATATAGTTTTCAGATCCGAAAATTATCTGATATTGTAGACTTGAAGTCTACAAAACTAGGAGTGACTTTTTTTGTATAATGTTAATGTTTTTCTCGTAATTTTATCTTTATTTTGCTAATAGTTTCTTCTATGTTTTTATCTACTCCTTCCAAAAATGAAAGCTTCGCGTTTTCAAATATATAGATTTTTTAAGATCTGAAAAATTATCTCATATAATAGACTTCATTAAAATTCTACTAGCTTTAAACTTTAAGCAGACTTCGTTAGAAGTTACAAGGTTATGACTTTAATTGTTTTGTCTTATGTTTTTCATAGTTTTATCTTTAGTTTAGAGGTCTTTTCCTTCATGGTTTTTATCTCTTCCACCAAAAATTGTAAAATTTACATTTATAATGTATGTTTTGTATTTATATTTAAATAAAGTAACATATTCAAACTCTATGTCTATAATTTAATACTAATTTACTTTACAAATTATATTTTCTAAGTAATGTATATATTTTTCAGATCTAAAACTTTTCGGATTGAGTAGACAACAAATGAATTCTATTAACCTTAACTTTAAACAGAAGTCTACTCAAGTATGATTATAATTTTTCTCTTATATTTTTTTCATAATTGTATTTTATTTTGCAGGTAATCTCTTCCAAAGTTTTCAAATCATCTTCCCAAAAATGTAAGATTTACATATTTATTTTAAATATGCATTATTTTTTTTATATAAAACTGAATTTATAGATACAAGCTCTATGTTTTTGTTCTGCTAATTTTAGGTTAAAACATTATTTTGAAATATTTTTGAGAAAAGACGATTTTCAAATTTTGTAATTGTACATTTTTAGATCTGTTTTTTTTGGCATGAAGTCTATTTAAAAATTAAGGCTAGTATACTTTAAATAATGTCTACTACACCCATAAAATTTAAGTAGATTTTTATGAAGTCAACAAAAATATGATCTGAATATGTTTACCTTATGTTTTCTTATAGTTTCATCTTATTTTGCAGGTACTCTTTTTCAAGACTTCATTTGATATCAAGATTACGAATAAGCAAATATTCTAGAGTTTTAAATAAATTTCTTTGTAATAATTAATCTTTACAAAATATTCATTTGTAAATAATTATTGTGATACATAATCAATAAACATTGTATTCATTTTTTAATTGTGTTGCTCTTGTATGATATTAATAATTAGTTTTAGCAATCAGTTTTCAGAAAATATTCTAATCAGCCAAACAGTTAAAACCACCATAAGCTAAAACAACAACTAACACACACAATATTGGATGTGTTAAAATTATGTAATCTGCAGAGTTGTTTTGTAGCAATTTTAGAGATTTTGAACACAAAAGAGACTAATAATACAAATTAATACAACTCCAATAGCAATAAAAGAGTGTAGAATTTAGTGTTTATCTACTTTCTTACCTATAGACTAATAAAGAAGTCTACTTTCGCTGTAGACATTTAAAAAATCTATGTTACAAAAATCAAGCTTGTTTAACACTACATAAAAATACAGAAGGACCTACAAATTAAACATAAATTCATCACATAACACAACAAAACAGAAGTTCATCACATACGACTAACTCAAGATCCACAAATACAACATAAGTTTAATAATATTATAGAAGTAGACATTCAAGTAGTCTACAGTTATTAGCTAAATACATAGTTTAACCAAAAATTTGATAGTTTCGTAATTATAACACATTATCTTTTGAAAATCATTCAAGACTATTAAGATTACCTAACAGACATTATAAAACAATAAGATCGTGAAAAACCTGATGAAAAATACACAAATTCACTTTTAACAGAATTCACAACATAGACTTCAATGTTAGTCTACATTTGTATACTGTAATAAAGGTCTACGGTTTGAGTTAGTTTTTACAATTACAAAATTTACGGGTTATTTTTACAGTTTATACGTATAGACTTCCTTTTTCAGTCTACAAGATAAAAAGTTAGTTTTGGTCTACTCTTTTTTTGTTAAATAGGTTTGTTTTGACCAAGTTTGACTTTCTAATAGTACAGTTTCTATCACATAATTTATACTGCAAATTAAATTGAATTACAACTCATACAGCAAATCAATTCTAGTACAACATGTCATCAATGGGATGCCATATTACAAAAATAAGTCTGTCATCAATGGGATGCCATATTACAAAAAACACGTCTTAAAGATGATCAAGCAGAAGAAAAGCAAGGCGATTTGTCAGAAAATGAAATTTGTAGCCGTTATAAACAGAGGCTCCTCTGTTACCTGCAGAAATCCTATTTTGTCGACTAATGATAATAAATTTGAAACAATAAAGTACTTTGCTTCGTTGTCTCTGAGTCGGTAACGGCTGAATAAACCCGAAAATGTAAAGAACATAATCTGATTAGAACCATAAAGATCGGGTTTTAGGTTGGTTAGCTGGTTACAAATAAACGAATAATTAAGGTGATAATTGTTTGCATTAGTTTTTTGTTTTAGCTTTTGGTTTTTAAATTTGGTTTTAGGTTTTGATTTTTAGATTTTAGGTTTTTGTTTTCGACTTTCAGCTTTTGGTTTTAGTTTATAGTGTTTAGATTTGGTTTTTGATTTTTCTGTATTTTTAATTTTTCAAAAAATAATCAATACTTTATTTTAAAATAATAATAAAAAAATAATGAAATATTTATAAATTATCACTAAAATTTATCAAAATAGAGTGATTGTTATTTAAAATAAAATGCATCAACATGTTATTAATTATTTTATTTTAAATATTATACTATAATATAAAAATAAAATTTCTATAAATTATAAAATTAAAATATTTTAGAATTTTGAAACTATTTATAGATTTTCTTACATTTTTTGTTTAGAACCTGAAGGGCTATTTATAAATTAATATTATATATTTTATTAATAAGATAATTAGGTTTTTTACAATCTTTAGTTATTGTTTAGTGTGTCTAATAAATTATTACAATTATTCAATGAATTTTTATAGAAATTAATAACTTAATTTTTATAGAAATTAATAACTAATTATTTTCAGTTAATTAATGTTATATAAAAATATCCAATTTACTAACATATATGAAACACAAATAAATTATTTTAAATTAAGGTTTTCAAAGAATTGTATGGATAATTTATCTCTATGAAAATATTATTTATTTAACTAAAATATAGATTTCTACAAAAGAAATGAAATTCGTTTTTGTATTAAAAACCCACAAAAGTTGGTTTTTTAAATTTCTTCAAAAATTGGTTGAAATTTTGAAAAACTAGTTTCCCTAATTTTTGGGAATCTATTTCTTTAAAAACTTGATTGGCAAGAGAAATGGTTTTTACAAAAGTAAAAACCAAAAACAAATAATTGATAGGAAGAAAAATGGGTTTTATAAAAACAAAAACCAAAAACTAAAACGAAAACCACAAACAATATAACCTCTAAAGCTGTGTTTGTTTCTCAATATGGTTTGGTTGGACCGGTTTTTCAATTACCTAGAGTTACTAATAATCAAAGCCAAATTAAGGTTATGAATGGGAGGGGCAGGACAAAGGCAGATCATGCGGTTCTCCCGCAATAGGCAGTTCTCCTGCCTTATGTTTACCATTCACTATTTTTTGTTTGTAAAAGCAGTTCAAGCGGGAGATCTGCATGCAGTTCAATTTTTTTGTCTTTTAGTAGAAAAAGCAGGAGATCTGCATGCAGATCCCATCCGCTAACATTTGGTGGTGTTGATCTGCTTTTTTTTTTCCTTTTACTAATAAATAGTTTTATTACAAACACTTAACTTTAAAATATATTTATTTAATTTTATAAATAATGTACAATTATTAACTCAAACTATATAGTTCACATTAATATTATTTGTGTCATTTTAAAGTTATAAGCATGATGTATAATCGCCAAAAAACACAATATTTTCCATGAAAAATATAAAATTTTCTACATAAGTGTCAGCAAAAAACTAATTATTTTATATTTTAAAATAATTAATAAATAGAAGAAGTATAAGCATCTAATAAAATATTTACAGACATTTAGGCTGAACATACAACATCTGAAATATTTGTTTTGATATTTGGTGTAATTTTTATTATTTTAATATATGATATATAATGTGAACATATTTTGTCATTTATAATTTATAATAAATTATTTAATTTGTTTTATCTCCATTTTTATATATAAATATTAACAAAGAATTAAATATTAAGATGTCTGTTCTTCAAAAATAATTTTGATCAACTAAAACGCTACAAGCATCTTATGAAAAATCCAATAAACATTTACGCTGATCCTACAACATTTAAATATTTATATTGATATTTAGTATAATTTTATTCTTTTAATATATGATCTATAGTTTTGAATTTATTTTGTCATTCATAATTTATGATTAATTGTTTGATCTGCATCTCTCCTGCTTGATCCGCTTTATCTGCACTTGTCCTGCTTTATCTGCACTTGTCCTGCTTGATCTGCATGAACCGCTTGATCTGCACCGCTTGATCTGCTTTTACCATTCGAAGCCTAAGGAGGACGGACATTCAGGTGAATAAGATACTAACTTTTGACCAATAATTATTATTGTAAGATGGCGCCGGCGGGTATCATACCAACAAAGAAAAAAGAAGCCAGCAGAGTTTTCCTCGAAAATATAAAAACACGGTTCAGTGGGAACATTCTGTGACACGTGTACGATACGGACAGGATCACACGTTTTGAATTTTATTATGGTAACCGAAAAAACTTGTCCTTTCCTTTCTTCTTCTTCTTGACAAGGAAACAGCGCAAAGCCTTCACATCACTACTTTATTTTTGTGTGTGTGGTTGCATCGTTGTATATTCTCTTCTCACTCTGTCATAATATTTAGAAGACCCAAAAATATTTCTTTGCTCTGAGAGAGAAATCGATTGACATTTCCGCACGACCAGTGAGTTTCTGTCTTTCTCTCTGTTCTTTATGTCCAGATTCATGCATGCTGTTTTGTTTTCTTGGTTTGATGATCCTTAATTCTGGGTTTGTTGATAAGATCTGGTAATTTCGATGATCCTTGTTTCCTCCGTCACAGGAGAAATGGGAAAGCGTTGATATATAAAATGATCTCTACGCGTCTTCTTTCTTTAATTATATACTTGGTGGGATCAGATAATGGTTTTTATCAAGTTTGAGTCTTGATTTGTGTTTTGAAGGAAGGCATGGTGAAGGAGAATGAGTATTATGACATCTTAGACGTCAAAACTGATGCTTCCGAAGCTGACATTAAAAAGGCTTACTACTTAAAGGTAATCAAGTTTTTTTATTCTTCCTTTCAAATCATTATAGAATATGAGTAATGAAGTTTTAATGGTTTGATTCTATGCTCTCAGGCAAGAAAAGTTCATCCTGACAAGAACCCTGGTGATCCTCAAGCTGCTAAAAACTTTCAGGTGAGTCAAAAAATGATTTAAGTGTTTTTGTCACAATATTGCTACTGATTCTTTGGTTTTGGTCCCTTGTTTTCTTGAACCCTCATGGATGTAATGCCTTGTGGATTCTCTCTCAAGTTTTATGTTTCTTTTTTTTAAATGAAAGATACTAGGAGAGGCTTACCAGGTTTTGAGCAACCCGGAGAAGAGAGCAGCTTATGACAAATATGGCAAAGAAGGTGTTCAACAGTAAGTTTCTTTTTTCAAGACTATTGTATCTATACCGTTTCAGTTAAGAATGTTGTGTGATTCAATCTCTTTTTTTTCTTTTCTCTACAGGGATGCAATGGTTGATCCTGCAGCTGTGTTTGGTATGCTTTTCGGAAGCGAAATCTTTGAAGAATACGTTGGGCAACTTGCACTTGCTTATTTGGCATCAATTGAAGCTGACTTAGAATCATACGAGCCTGATATCAGAAAGCAAATGCTTCAAGACAAGATCAAAGTACATTGTTTTACTTTATTAAATGATGTTTTACTTTATCTCCATGTCCTAATGTTTATGGGAACTATGTTGAAGGCTCTTCAGAAGGAGAGGGAAGACAAGCTCGCTGCTACGTTGAAGAACAAGCTCGAACCATTTGTGGAAGGACGTACCGATGAGTTTACCGAATGGGCAAACCAAGAGGCAAAGGGTCTTTCTTCTGCTGGTAAATACAAAACCCCCTTTTGTTTCTTCTTTTTTTTTTGTTTTTTCTTTTCTTTTTCGATTACAAGCTGACTCGAACAAAATAACCCACTTTTTCATCTTTTTATCGATGGAATAAAGTCCTTTGGTTCCATAGTAATGTTTCTTGTGACTGTTTTAAAGGTTTTGGGGAGGCAATGATGCATACAATTGGTTACATATACACAAGAAAAGCCGCTAAAGAAATAGGGAAAGGAAAACGGTTTTTGAAAGTGCCCTTCTTAGCTGAATGGGTGAGAGACAAAGGACACCACATGAAATCTCAAGTCATGGCTGCTTCTGGTGCAGTCTCGTTGCTTCAGTTGCAGGATGAAGTGAACAGGTTGCATGAACACCAAGGAGATAACAAAGAGGAGCATATTCAGAAAGCCATTGAAGCTAAAATGGATGCTTTGCTTCAATCCCTTTGGCAAATCAATGTTCTTGACATTGAATCCACTCTCTCTCACGTCTGCCAATCTGTAAGAGATACACTTTACATACTCTTTCAGTTTTATAAAGATGCATGTTTTTCTGAAAAAAAATTGTTTAAAAAATAAACTTTTTTTTATATCGGTGCATTTTCTATTAACTAATAATGATTAGTTGTAAACTTCAAAAATAATATTTCCTCCGTTTCAATTTACTTGTCGTTGTAGAGTAAAATTTTCGTTTTAAAATAAGTGTCGTTTTATAATTTCAATGTAAAATTTATTAACTTTTTATAATATTCTATTTTGATGTTGGTTGAAAAATGGTTAGCCGTATAGATAATTGTGTTTTTATTTTGAAAATATGTAAAATTAAATGTTTTCTTAATTTGTGTGTCAAAACTTAAACGACAACTAAAATGAAATAGAGGAGTAGTTATATTTACTGATCCCTTCGTTTCATTTTAATTGTCGTTTTAGGTTTTTGCACACACAGATTAAGAAAACATTTAATTTTATATATTTTCAAAAAAAAACACCAATACTTATACACCTAACCACATTTCAACCAATAAAAAAATAGAAAAGTATATAAAGTTAATAAATTTTGCATTGAAATTATAAAACGACACTTATTTTGAAACATAATTTTTTTCTCTACAACGACAACGACATATAAATTGAAACGGAGGGAGTAGATCTTATTAGTTTAGAACTATAGAAAATAGATTATCAAAGAAATATGCATTTACTAAAATTTTGTATGCCTGGAAAATTTAAAGCAATCATTATTTTGAGAAGAGGAGATTATAACATAACCATCTTTCTTGTACTAACTGATTAATATTGTTTGTGTCTCGTAGGTGCTTAGAGATCCAAGTGTTTCCAAAGATGTACTTCGAGCTCGAGCAGCAGGACTGAGGAAGCTTGGAACGATCTTCCAGGTGAGCAAAAAGAAAAGGGTTCGTAACTTAAAACATAACAGAGAAGCTCATTGAGTTTAGATTTAAGATTGTTGTTGTTGTTGTTTTACTATATGAAGAAACCAATGTCTCTGTGTTCTGTTTTAAGGGTGCTAAGAAGCCATACACGAGAGGAAGCAGCTTACGTCACGAGGACGTGAAACTGGACACCGGAGGTTCTTCAAAGGCGACGCCTTGAAACTCCCATCACCTTTCGCCAGAAAACAGAGACAACCCCGGATTTGAAAATGCTGTTTTACATTTTTTTTGTTTGCTATTGGCTCAAGTGTGGATGTCTTTTGGTCTTTTATTTAGTAGAGATTGTTTTCTGAGTAAATGATTCATAGATAGATCAAAACCGAACCTATATGGGCGCTGCTTTGGCATTTACATGAAAGCTAGAAATGCTTTCGCTGAATCACGCAAATAAGGTACACAAATTTTACGATCATGTGATATTCGGTGTGACATGCAATGTAGTATATAGAGCCGAGTTAGAGTCGAAATCATGTACTATTTGAATATATGGTTTATCATATATTTTGACTGACCATGGGATTTTCCACTGAATTTGATTTCTCGAACATGGGCTATTTGTTTTGAAAACTTCTAAAAGATCATGAATCATGATTTTAGCTACTTTCTATCGATTACATGGTATGTTTGAAAGAACAAAATAATAAAATTTACAATATGAACTGAGGCACATATCATTAGGGCATCTCCAACCCAACTCCAATTTTTATTTCAAAATGGAGTAAAAGAGAATATGGAGTAAAAAACACTCCAACCCAACTCTATTTTCCACTCCATAATAGAGTTTACTCCATAAATGGAGTAATCTATTTTTTGTTTGTTCATTACTCCATTATGGAGTGGGATATGAAGTAGGGATGAAGTATTTCTACTCCATATTCACTTTTACTCCATTTTAAAGGAAAAAAATGGAGTATTACATTGGAGATGCTCATAGATCCACAAAACTAGAGAAAAATGCTCTTACCTAGTTGAACCAAGCTCTCGGAGATAATAGATGACGTTTCATTAACGAAGCATCAAGAGAGTAAAATACTTTTACAGGACAAAGTGATGGAACCCAGGACCTGGACCAGGACTTGGAACAGACTCAGGACGATCATATCAGTCCAACTGAGGTTCAGCCATTCAGCCATGCCAATCAGACCAACCGAGCTGTTTACCGGATCGACCCGAGTAAGTCCGGGAAGGAGCTTAGGCTGGTTCCAAGATCAGATGACCATACTGACCGTCCATCACGATCCACTCGACAAGCTAAGACTGATGGTCAAGCTAGAATCAACTTTACCCAAGAGGAATCTAATATCGACCATAGCTTCTCTCTCTTGGCCCGTTTAGTCCATACCGCAAGTCCCGATGACCGTACTGATGAACTTACCACCTTGTTTGATCCATTGATGGACTTTTCTCACTCAGATTTCACTAAGACTAGGATTCTTCAGCTGTCCAAAGACTTGGGACGTGTTGGTACCAAGATGGTTCAAGAAACGTACCCCGCGGACTGCCCCGATCATACAGCGTATGTCCTTCTCCTTACCGCCAAGGCTCCACTTGGATACATTGAACCTCGACAAGAGTAGCTGAAGGGACCATCATCAGTCAACCTTTTATTTCGTGCCTTGACTAGATCTGGTCAAATTTGTATTTTCTATGCATTGTTTTCACACAAAACTCTTCATTTCCTTTGACTACAACTACTATAAAAATGTAGTCCCTACTTCTGAATAAATCATTCAATCTTCTCTTAATAAAAAAATGTGAGTCTTTTGCTCTCTTTGTTCTTCTTCAAGAACTTGTCTTGTTTGCTTGGTGTGGTTAGCTCCAAACAAATCTTTCTCTTACTTGTTGGACCGGTGAGTCATATCCGGCAGCAGTTCGAGATCTGTCTCTTTGTCGGACCTGTGCGTCATATCAGGCGGCAACTAGGCTCGGGAATATCAAAGGTCATTCCGCAAC
>CAKOAT010070044.1:116000-127064 GCA_932364175.1 Eruca vesicaria subsp. sativa | reverse complement strand
GCATGTATATAGCTAAATACTCCTAATGCATCTATCGACTCACCTTCCAATCTTGTAGGTTCTTGATAGATTACACATTTGTCAAGCGTATGTGAAGTATATTCCTCCTACAGTGCCTTGCATTACAGGGTGTATAATTACCGATGAGTTGAAGAAGATTTCTTCCAAAGAAAACATACTTTTGGTGACGAGAAATTTAAGATACAACGGACAGTTAGTGAAAACTTGAAAACATTACAGAACCTATGAAAGCCAAGTTACTTTCTCTTGAGTTTGCTGAGCTCCTCCTTCAAAGGATCCTGTCCTAAATAAGTACTTTAACAATCTGAGTAATTACTTCCCCCCACCATCAAAGAATCCCCTAAGTCATACATGTAATTCTCGTGACACAACCTCATAAAGTAGAAAGAACAAAAAAAAAAAAGCAAAGATTCAGAGATCAGAGTTTTTAAGAAAAGCCTATTCAACTCTTTTCTTCTTCTTGCTCACCATCACAGGATTTTCAATCTCCATGAGGTCATCATCGCTCTCAACGTTCTCTGTTTCTTTCTTATCATTCTCTGCCTGATTCTCAGCGAGTCTTCTCTTCTTTGAAGCATTCTCAAGTCCTGAGGAACTCTCTGTGACATCAACAGCGTTCTCATTGTTTGATGTTGATGCGCTCTCGCCGTTGGTGGCTGGAGATTGTGTCCATCCGGAGAGAACCATTCCTTCAGGTTCTTTTTCCTCGTCAAATTCTTCCCTGTGTGACAGCACATAATAAACAGAGGATGCATAAATCGTCTGACTGTGAATAGGATGATGTCTATTGAGAACCCATCTCAAAAAACTAAAGCTTTCGTGATTTGATGAATTGAGAGAAGTCCAAGGATGTATGGTAAAATCCCAGAAACCAAAACTGATACTGAAACAGGATTCAAAAGGTAAACAAAAGGAACCTGTGCTTGACATTAATCTTGCAAGATAGCTCTTGTTGAAGATCTTCCACTGTGAGAATGCTTCCATTGGTAACAGGAGAAGGGAGTTCTGATAAAAACTGAGAAAAAACGAACATGTGAGAAACTGCCAAATCCAAGCCTGTGTCTGAAGAGCAAAGAGACCGAACCTTTTCAAGATTAGCATTGTAGTTTGCAACCATGATATCATCAAGATCATCACCAACTTCGTAAAGAAGTGATGCCCCATGCATAATCAGTGGCAGGTTCATTCCAAGCTTGGCTGTGACAATTTTATCAACTAGATCCTGTAGTTTCGATTTCTGAGTATTGATCTCAAGTACTAAAGGGGTCTGTCAATATAAAAAAGGAGAAAATCCTGAATCGGTTAGGTATACGAAAGAAGGCTAAATAAGAGTAATGTTTATACCTTGGAACAGACATAGCAAGCAGGATTAGGCTCAAATGGCTCGACTGGCATAAGAAGCATCTTTCTGCTTGGGTGTTCTAAGCAGTATGTCATTCTACAGAGAGACGTTGAGAATAAATATGGTATAAACAATATATTAAGGACTCTAAAGCTTATGAAATAAGATTTCAAAGTAACAAACCTGTACTTGTCTGCATCCTTTTTCAGTACTTTGATTGCTTCAATAACAATCAAACCAGCAACAATGGCGTTAGTCGTAGCAACGGCATGAACAATGTTCCCAGCGATGCCTTTGGCTTCAAAAAGACTGTGCAAAGGAATTCCAAAAGACTCAGCGCGGATATTTGCAGCAGCAGTGACGAATTCTACGGCTAACTGATCATCTTTGTCAAAAGTAAGGTGTCCTATTTCCTGCGGCAGCATATACACAAAACCATAAGCTAATCAGTACACTGAAACTTTGATATGTACAGGGGGAAAGTTCACAGAAACGACTACACAGACCTTCTTTCTCTTGGCGAAGAACAACTTCAATGCTTCTATGAACACTAGAGAATTCTGTGTTAGACCCCACAGTTCCTGTGGATTCTTCAGGCCAAGCAACGGCATGGCAGAGACCGTTGAATCATCATCATCAGTAGTAGAACAATTCTGAATGCTCCCATTTTGTTGAGTCAGACTTTCAGGCAAGACATCTTTACTGTATATGGGCCTAGGTCGTCTACGGTTTTTCCATGTCTCCTCATTGGACAACGCCGCTTCAATGTTATAACCAAACACATGATCATATATTTTTCTACCGTACTGATCAATGTCTTCATCTTCTGCACGTTCGAATACATCTTCTGTCTCTTTGGATGAGCTAGCAGCGTTGTTGGCACGCACATTAAGATCATTATCTTGATTCTTGTCGCCAAACAACTTCGCAAAGAGCAGGTCTTTTGCCCACACGATACAGTGCACAAACTGCAGAATCAATCCAAAAATTTATTTGCACATCAAAATAAAGAACTGCGTCTTAGGTAAAGACTATTCCAGATATAAAATGATTTCTTCAAGATTCACAAAGATCAAAACAGTACTGATACCTTAGTTGGAGTGCTGGTTATTGTACACACAGGATATGTCTTTGGAGCAGGTTTGGTTTGGCACTCATAGCATTCTGTCTTTCCCTTCACGTGCACAGTTACCTGAGTCGAACACAAACAAATGTTACAAAGTCAGATAGAGGAAATGCTAACAGCTAGACCATTGAAGCCTAGCATTAGAAGTGTTCTTTCGAGAAATAAGAACCTGTCCTAGGAAGCCAGTTGTGCCGCTTTCTACAAGAGGAACATCAGCTGCAAGACAGAGGCGATTGACATGCCGCCTAGCGTCCAAGTTATCAAGACCATTCAGAACAACATCAAATTGCTTGAAAAAATCAACATCGAACTCGGGGTTCTTGACATTTGCATGGTATGAACTTATATTAATCCGAGGCCTAAATCTCAAGACTGCATCCCTGGCAACCTGGTGATACGGCAACTCTTATGAACTGGTAGAATCTCTTGGAAGTTAGTTAGCTCACGAAGTAAAGATTACCTTAGCCTTGGACTGGCCAACATGAGAACGACGGAATAGAAATTGCCTATTGAGGTTACTGACTTCAATAGTGTCCATGTCAATCTGTAACACAAGCCAGTAATTAGCTGAAACAGCATAGGAAGAAAACCTAATCTTATAGCTCAGACAACCCAAACTATGTATTGCCTATCCAGACAAGAGTCTTTGAAGTCAGACACTAAACTAAAGTCCTCCTCTTGAAGACATATTAAGCAACGTTTCCTAGTGTTCAAAGTAGAGAATCTCAATGTGATCTCATTAACCATACTAATCAAAAAGCTCAAAAAGATGTAAAATTTATCAATAACATAAGAACCCTAAACCCTAAAATCAAATCTGAAAAGACACAAACTTGTAGAGTAAACATACGATATGAATGTCTTGGAAACCAGAGAGAGCAAGAGTCTTGAGCAACTCGCATCCAATCCCACCTGCTCCAACCATTAGCACTTTCGCCCCCTAAAATCCACAATACGACAAAATTCAAAAGACTTGAGATTTATAAAAAAAGAAAAAAAGAGAGAGTAGCTTTCAGAGCTTACTTGAATGGCGGATTGTTGCTGCTGCTGCTGAGTATCCATGGAAGACGGAGCAATACACTAAACGACGGTTCAGAGCAGAAGACGGAGAGTGATTTTATTTTCAAATCGAGAGGAGAGTATCGAATTTAGAAATTAGGGTTTAATGTTGAAATGTGGAAGAGACACGAGGGAGGGGAAGGGCTCTCCATTGAGGAAATAAAGAAGACACATGTGGGGGCTTTTCTGTAAATTTCCTCTTCCGAATATTATTAGTTGACTTTTATATTATTACCGCATCAACTAACCAATGGATCTTTTTTTCGTTCGGGGTGCCAATTAATCCAGTCATTATGAGTAGGCTGGGCATCATTACTCGATACTCGCCTTATACCCGTTACTTAACCCGTACTCGCCTTGAAAATCCAAGTACTCGGTGTTGCCAAGTCGAGTAACAAGTCAACAAATTTTATTACACGCAAAGGCAAGGCAAGTATCAAGTATTATTTCATTTTTTAATACTTACCTCGTTACTTGGTATTCATTACTCGTTTTATAAATACTCGTTACTCATTCTACAAAATATTCGTTATTTGATAATAATACTTGTTACTTGCAAAAAATAATAATTGTCTTGATTTGATGTTAGTTTCATACAAATATTAATTTAATAAACATGACAATTCATTACTAAATAAGATATTAAACTCGTTATGCATAATTTTTTTTAAAAGTAATTGTATGTTCTTTTTAGTAAAATAAATAAGTAAACCTTCATGTCCTTTTGGTATATAATTATTTAGTAATTAATTTTTAAACACTAACAAATACACATAGATAATTCACAAATACTCGTAACTAATAAGTAATAAAGCGAGGCAAGTAACTTGCAAGTAACTGATATTTGATCAAGTACTCGAGATAGCAAGTACTCGTTTTTAACAAGTCAATACAAATCAAAAGTTTTATTACTCGTGCAAGGCAATTCAAGTATCAAATACACGTAAAATAGCAAGTACTCGCCTTGCGCCCAACCCTAATTATGAGGCTAAATCAAGTTGGATAATTTTTTTTCTTTATATATGATCTTTACATCTTCTTCCACAAATTACTTGTTTTTGACTCAATTCAATGACAACGTAGAGATTATTTTTTTTTTTTTGTTGGTCAACAAAAAAAAAAAAAAAAACGTAGAGATTATTATTAAACATAAGTAAAGCAAAAAATAGAAATATAGGTACGAATTGTTTATGATTTTGAAAACTTAGGCTGTTTTAAAAGTTGGCTGTTAAAATTTGGTTTTTGATGAAAAAAATTCTCAACTAAGTTGTTTTGGATTATAACTCATAAACTAAAACTTTAATATAGATACATCTTCTTCCATAAATTATGTACACTACTTGTTTTTGACCCAATTCAATAAGTTTCTCGCTTGATTCTTACTATCTTATTACTTCATGATTAATTCATACATGCTTTTTAATTATAGCTAATACTTGAGAACAAGTACTAAGATGTGGCTTAACCTCAATGTATACTTCCAAAAATTTTTGTAAGTGTTAAGTATCTAAACTATTAAAACTGAAGTACAAATAGTACTTATCCCTTAGAGTTGCACAGAAATTACAATCTCATGCCATTGGTATTAAACACTGTAGTTTTGATCTTTCTTTTAAAACAGACCCTACATTTACGTTTTCTAATTTATTCCTTGAGTCATCCTAAAACCAAACTAAATCATTAACATCACAATTCAATACTAAACCATACGGTTACAAAACCAGCACACAATGAATCGATTTTCTCTTGCTTTACAGCATCACTAATAATGAAACATCTAAACTATTTTTGTGCGCCATTGTTTCTCTTGCTTTATATCATCAAAAGAGTCAATAGTTATATATCTTTACGTTTCTCGAATTAAACATCCAATTCATTGTTCGGTGTTCCTTGGAAAGCTTGGTCTACATAAGCAAAACCAATATGTTATATTTAGATCATTTTTTTTTTGACATCCTAATATATCATTATCAGCCATTATTAAGATCATCCAAAATCAAAACAAACTTACACCAAAAGATATTATCACTATACATATTATAATAATTCGACATCAAAATTATTGATGACTTTCCTAAATATTTACCTATAGTTAAGCAACCATCATAACAAAATCTATATTCAACCAATCACCAAAAGATATTCAACCAATTACCAAAAGATTCTTATTTTCTTCCTAATCTTCCAAATCACGGGAATAATATATATTCAATTAGCAAAAATAATGTCTAATTCAAATTCAAATGTTTAAGATTGGGACTAATATCCAATGGGTATATTCGATTTTAAATGCTGAAAATCACAACTAAATAATTTAACCTACTTTTACTAACTAGCTATATATACTTCTTCCCTCATAACCTAAATACCATATTATTGTAACCACTTCCTCCGAAAATGTCACAAATCACTACTTTTACCAAGACCTGTATTTTCTCATGGTCAGCTATATGAGGCTGTTTCTAGAATCACTTCAAAAAAGGGTTGAAAATTTTGAATTTATACGAAGATGGGAAACCTTAGAAAAAAACTATGTGTAGTTTTCAAAGAAGTATTCAACAATCTTTAGCAGTTGAGGTCATAAGGTATGTCTTATACTGTTTAATTTTGAATGTGTTGTTAGAGTTAATTGTTTTCTTGTGTATCAAATAAAGAGTTAGAATTTAAATAATTTCCACTTTGTTTTTGCAGATTTCAGTCTTTCACATGTTCTATATGGTGGAAGAATGTTTGGTGGTTCACAAAGTTTTTTTAGTTATTACTCTTCATATTCTTTTTTTTTAAACGAATTCATTTGAATAAGAACGTTATTCTTTTAATTTTTACAAATTCTGAATTCTATTTGGTTATTTAAAACCATATCAAAATAAATCTGATCTTATATAAGACTATCATTAACATAAACCCAAATATACATCAACCTACTTTCGCAAGTAAAACATAAACATCTAAACTTAAGCCTGAGTTGTTTAATCTACTAACTTATGTTAGACTATAGTATTTAATTTTTCTTCCATCTTAAGAAGTACTTACAATAGATAATTAGTTACTGACCGTGTTCTTCAGTTTGTTGTCCCGTCAAACTTTGAGTCTTCTTTTGCAGCTTGATTACTGGTACTTGGTTCTCTCCAAGTCAAATATCACTCATTGTTTATAAATGAACACTAATTACATTTAAAAATGTCAATCTTGAATAACATATGAATCTAGAACATATAAACCATCTAAACAATTAAATTTGGCGCATTTGGAAAAGTTTTATGATTATGAAGAACAAACATCCGTACATATGTGTTTTCGAATGAAATATGTAAATAAAAACATTAAATTATTATCTTTTAAAAATTAACTATAATAAAAAAGTATCTATGCTATATTAGCAAAATAAACAATCTCATATTTTATAACAAAAGACTAATCACATATCGTAAAAAAAAATAATTATAAGTTTAAAAAATTATATTTATAACATTTCAAAAATTAAAACATATTATTAGCAAAGACATAACCCGCGCGGGCGCGCGGGTCAAAAGCTAGTTTACACTTAAGTAAACACCACACGGTTCATATAAATTTTAGAGATTTTACTACTTATCCGAGTAATCCATTATCATTCAACCAAACAGTCAATTGTGATCTATCATCACATCCATCTAAACTCACCTAAAGATTTTTCTTCAAACTGACTTGGACAAGGCTTGGGTCGCTCTTGAACAAGGCTGGACAGACCTGAGAAAATACAGTTCCGATCATGATCATCCTTTCACAACAACTCGGTTTTGATGAGGAATTTAAATCAGATTTA
The DNA here is from genome assembly GCA_932364175.1 of Eruca vesicaria subsp. sativa. Taxonomy (NCBI): domain Eukaryota; kingdom Viridiplantae; phylum Streptophyta; class Magnoliopsida; order Brassicales; family Brassicaceae; genus Eruca; species Eruca vesicaria. Next base: position 119,711 of record CAKOAT010070044.1, on the reverse strand, counting down.
ATCAGCTCGGTTCAAGACAAAGCTTGGCAGTTCAGATCAGCTCAGACTATACTAAGATATGACAAGCTAGGACCCTAGACAACTCGACTTAGATCAGTTCAAGACAAGATAATTTTGTTCGGTTCAGAACATTAATGTTACGACAGTTTAGTTCAAGCTTTGAACTTAAATCAATTCAGTTCAAGCTTTGAACTTAGCTAGGTTCTTTCATCCTATATCAGTTCATCTCAGTTCTAAGCAGTTCACAACAGTTCATGACAGGACCAAGCTAGGTTAAGTTCGGTTTAAACTTCAATCAGTCCATAACAGCTAGCTAGTTGTTTTTAAAGATTGATTCCAAACCAAAATTAAACTAGAACTGAATTCTTAAACACTTAGTTAATTGATCCGACAAAGACATGAGCTAAACATCCGCTAGTTCTGATCAAGACAGGTTTGAGGAAAGATGATGAAGCTTACCCCAAAATCAAAACCGATCGATGGTCTCCAACAGATCTCTCCTTCAAACATAGGTTTCGGCTGGATTGATTTAAAGAGAAAGATCAAGGTTTGGTCAAGCTATAAACTGAACTAGATCTAGGGTTTATTCTAAATCAAATATCTCACCTTGTTCCGTATCCCACGAACTAGCTGAGACTTGATCAAGATTGAATCACCAAAACTGCACTGATTTTCTCTTAGCTTTTCTCTTCTTCTTTCTCTCTTAACTTCTCTGATTTTTCTCTAAATTTTTTTTTCTGCAGAGTTATGGACGTGGGAATCAGCTGAAGAAGGGGATAAATAAGAGGGAAGCCTGCTTCAGGTGAGGGTTTCTCTTATGGGTAAAGTTTGGCTGAGTGTGGATAGTTGTCCAGCTGCTTTAGCACCCACAGAAAAAGCTGCTGTCCTTTCCTCACCATGAAAAAATCTCCAGCCCTTTCATGTGTTTCTCACATAACAATTTAAGAAACCAAGCAGGCAGGTAGCTTGTGATTGTCATGTGATGGCTACTAAAGAAGCTAAGCAAGCAGGCATGTCCGCAACTTATGTTTAATATTGAGCAACCAGACTGGTGGAGGACATAGTTTACTTTATAAATTATTTAGGAACTTGGTTGATAAGTTTAATTATTTTTTCAACCAAAAATTCTTTGTCTCGGGCTCTCATCTTGCTCGTGGTACATCTCGCTCAGCTTAATAAAAAATCGACCATAATATTTAAGACTCGACCAAACTAGCAAAGTAAGGTCTTTTGACAACAAGACATTCCCGTTGAGAAATTAATTAACCATGTCGATTTTTATTTTAAATTCTGATTGATTAAACTTGAATCTGATTGTTCAAACTTTTCTCGACCAAAATTATATCTGCTCGTGAGGGTCATTACAGTGTAACTAGTGAATTGTCGAAAGATTTTGAACCCAATGAGTTATAGCTCTCTTTTTTTATATTTGAAAGAAAAAAGTGAACACTGAGTGAACAAACTCTTTGTATCGTCTTTGCTCTGTTCTTTGAGATTTGCAGGTTCTCTACAAGCAAGATTGGAGATCGACTCGCACAAGGAGAATGATGGGCCGAAGTACACCACAAACAATTCACAAGCCTGGATCTGTGTGTATCACACCCATGGACAATGAGTCAAACATGTTTCTTAGTCTAAGGAATCAACCTAAAAGCATTAAAAACAAGAGACAAGCCCATAGATGAAATTCTCTCTTGTTTAATAAAAAGTATTTCAAGATTGGTTACAAATATAAAATGACTTGAGATTATAGAGATTGACATTGGGACACTGCAAGGTTCAAGGTTCCAGTGACTAGAAAAACACAATACAAAATTTATGTATAAATATTTTAAAATTGGCTTCTTGAAGAAACATAGCAGTTAAGATTTATGTTATCATTGGTAAATTTTGGAGTAATACAGAGTAAATTCAAAAGTGAAAAATTAGAATAAATATTAAAAGGTGAAAAGAGAAAAGAAAAGCAAAAACCTGTGTTAATTATATCTCACTTACAAACTCAAGAGTAACTTAGTGAGGGTTTTCGTATTTTAATGTATTTGGAAATTTAAACTAAATATAGTGTTATTAATTCTATGAAATTTAAATCTACTAGATGTTTGCCGACGCTGCGCGCCGGATTTTATAATATTTTAAAAACTTTTTTAAATCATTTTAAAATATGTTTTAGTTGTTAATATGCATATTTATTTATAAATTTAGACATTTTCATAGTATCTTAGAAAATAAACTATTTTTTCTTTTTTTTGACAAAATAAATATTTACCAAAGACACGAAGATATATTAATTTGATTACCATGCCAGCATAGTTGATTTTAAGAAGGTTGAGAAAGAAACTTAAGTACAAATATATGCATGATAATTTATTAAATATATAGAGATTTTTTTTTAATTTTTGAATTAAAGTATGTTACACTTGAAAGATTTTGTAATAGTTAGAGCATTTCCAGTAGTCTATTATATCTTTATTTTTAAAGGGTTTACACTCCAAAAATTCTTTGTCTCTTTATTTTGAAGGACATGAATAATACATCTTAAAATTTAAGAGACACTATTCATCCCCTTAAAATACGATTTGCTTTTCACTTTCACAATCACACTACAAGAAAACACTGGAAATTCTGACGAACATTCCGACGGAAACATATGTGGTCGGAAAATTCTGACGATATTCCGACGACATACCGACCAAAACCACTAAATCGACGTCGTCGGAATTTCGTCGGAATTTTCCGACGGATTACCGACAAAATAGGTTCGTCGGAAAATTCCGACGAAATTCCGACAATATCCCGATAAAATATTTGACCGTTGGGGTCGTCGGAAATTCGTCGGTAAATTCCGACGGAATTCCGACAAATATTCTGCCCGTTGCAGAAAGAATATGACCGTTTATATATAACCGTTGGTATTTTTAAAAACCGTCGGAAATCCGTCGGAATTCCGTCGGATTACCGTATGAAATTTCTTATAAATAAAATCTCTCCTCCTTCACCTCATTCACTCTCTTCACTCTCTCTTTGCTCACTCTTCACTCTCTCATTTGAAAAATGTCTTCTTACAATTATTTTCGTTCTTGGATGGATAAACCACATATGGATCCAAACACCAATTTACTTACGCAAGAATACATGGAAGGTATTGGAGAATTCATGAGACTTGTTCAAGGACAACCGGAAGCAAATACTGGTATGTTACGATGTCCCTGCTCTACTTGCAATAATACTAGAATCATAAAAGAATGNGGATGGATAAACCACATATGGATCCAAACACCAATTTACTTACGCAAGAATACATGGAAGGTATTGGAGAATTCATGAGACTTGTTCAAGGACAACCGGAAGCAAATACTGGTATGTTACGATGTCCCTGCTCTACTTGCAATAATACTAGAATCATAAAAGAATGGGATGTTTGGCAACATTTATATATGAGAGGGTTACACCGAATTATAAGGTTTGGTATCTTCATGGAGAAACTGGTTATGAATACGGTAGTACTAGCGAATCTCAGCCTGTTGATAGGGTAGAAGAACCTGTTGATAGGGTAGAAGAACCTAGAACGGATGTAGATTATGGGGTTGGTACTGAGCAGATGGTACATGACCATTATAGAGGGGAAGAACCCAATGCAGAGTCGAGGAGATTTTTTGACATGTTGGATGCAGGAAAACAACCTTTGTATAAAGGTTGCAGAGATGGTCATTC
>CAKOAT010070044.1:75405-109969 GCA_932364175.1 Eruca vesicaria subsp. sativa | reverse complement strand
AATTATTAAAAACGTTTTTATTGTTTTTTATAATTATTAAAAACGTTTTTATTGTTTTTTATAATTATTAAAAACGTTTTTATTGTTTTTTATAATTATTAAAAACGTTTTTATTGTTTTTTATAATTATTAAAAACGTTTTTATTGTTTTTTATAATTATTAAAAACGTTTTTATTGTTTTTTATAATTATTAAAAACATTTTTATTGTTTTTTATAATTATTAAAAACGTTTTTATTGTTTTTTATAATTATTAAAAACGTTTTTATTGTTTTTTATAATTATTAAAAACGTTTTTATTGTTTTTTATAATTATTAAAAACGTTTTTATTTTATTTTATAATTATTAAAAACGTTTTTATTGTTTTTTATAATTATTAAAAACGTTTTTATTGTTTTTATAATTATTAAAAACGTTTTTATTTTATTTTATAATATTTTATATACTTAAGAACTTTTTTACAATTATTTTAATTTTATATATATATATATATATAAATGTCTATTTTAAAAAATTTAAAAACTTTTTCTAGATAAATTTGTAATTATATGAAAAACTTAGAATTTTAGAATTTTTGTACATATATTATGAACATTTTAGATATTTTTTAATATTTAATATACACTTAAGAACTTTTTTTATATATTTATAAATGTCTATTTTTTAATATTTAACAAATTTTTCTAGATATAGTTGTGATTATATAAAAAATTAGAATTTTAGAATTTTTATACATATATTATGAACATTTTAACATTAAAAAACTTACAATACATGTATTTTTATTTTATATTATGATCATTTTAGATTTTTTTTTTATTTGTCTGATACACTGAAATTTCTTATGTAGGGATGACGATTACGCACCTCGTCCTCCTCCCGCACCTCGTCGTTCCGCACCTCATCGTCGTTTCGCACCCCGTGGGCAAGCTAGTTCGGTGAGCAATTCCCGTCCATCGGGATCATCTCACGAACACATCTCGCCTCTAGTTCCTGAGACCGCTCCTGCTACCTTTCTCGCTGCCTCTCCCGCTGCCTCTGCCGCTGCCTCTCCCGCTGCAGCTTCTCCACACGAGCCGGGCGTCATGACAGTTGAACAACTCGTTCAACAACCANCTTTCTCGCTGCCTCTCCCGCTGCCTCTGCCGCTGCCTCTCCCGCTGCAGCTTCTCCACACGAGCCGGGCGTCATGACAGTTGAACAACTCGTTCAACAACCAGGCCGGGAGCATCTCCCGGTTCTCCATCCCAACCCACGACGGGGACATACAACTTGGTTAGTATTTTGGTTTTGTTTAATTTTTTTTCCCATTTAAATTTCTAACAATAGTTTTTTTTTTGAAGGTTCAACAAGTCGAGCAATGGCATTAGCCAAAGCATCAACCAGATGATGTATTCCATGCTCCGTCAAGGATATCCGAAGTGGAGTGTGATCCCTCTAGAAGAACGCGAGTTGTGGTTTCGCCAATTCGCGGTAACACTTATTAAACTTATTTTTTAAGCGTATTTCTATTTTGATTTTTTATATATTTTACTAATTATGTCATGTTTGTTTTGTAGCAAGAATTCAATTGGGAGTCTGTCCGCACGGAAATAATCCGTCAGAAATTCTACAAAAAGGCAATGTCTTCTTATACGAAGCAGATATACGAGTGGAAGCAACTATGGCTGACGAACAAGAGGCCACGAAATATTAACCAGAAGGTGTGGGAAGATTTGATGGTCCACTGGATGAAGGACGAGACTATAGCGAGGTCAAATCAGAACCGGATTAACAAGAAAAGCGATCGTGGCGGCAAAGGCGCTTATGTGCGCAACCTCGGTGCTTGCTCTTTGTCCTCTAAAGAGGACCAGCTTGTAAGTTTTACTTTTTTCCTTTATATTTTATTCATATTTATATTTTTAAAAATTAACAATTTTATATATTCTTTGGCTAATTTTTTGGTCGAAGCAAACAACGGTAATCCCGTTGATCATCTTGTAGTCATCAAGGAGGCATACACTAACAAGGAGACGGTGAAATTCAGGACCCCGTCATGAGAGAGGTCATTGAGATGGTGGAATCCCAAAAAGAAGCTTTCCTAGCTTCTCAGCCTGTCACTGATGACGAGTCTACGGGAGCTTCAACCAACTTGTCCCGACTGCAAATAAACGAGATGGTCGAGAAGGTAATTTTTTTTCATTACTATATTTGGTTTTATAATATTTTTTCCCTTACTAACTTTTAATTTTTTTAGGCGGTTCCTAAAAAGAAAGGCCGTTTAGTCGGGTTGGCCCGTCGGGTTAATGAATGTTCGGCTTCTTCTTCTTCACAATTCTCGTATGCCGATCCCATGATTCTAGAGGAGTTAAAGGAAAAAGATCAGCAGATTGGTGCCTTGGAGGAGCAGAACGCCACAATCCTATCTCAGCTGGCGGATCAAAAGCAAACGAACCTCGACATATTGGCGAGGCTAGATCGTTTGTTTCCTTCGGGTTCTTAGTTGTTTTTTTGTGTGTTTAAAACTTTCTGAATGTTTTTTTTATTATCAGTTGTGTAAACTTAAATTCTATAATATTATAAGTTTTTAATTTTAAATTACATTTATTTACGAATTTAAAACAAAAATTTTAAAATGAAAAATTAATATAAATTTTTTTTTAAAAAAATTAAATCAAACTTACCGATGACATAGGTCGTCGGAATAAACCGATGAGCACTATCGTCGGAATATTCCGACGACCATATCCGTCGGAATATTCCGACGACAATGCTCATCGGTTTATTCCGACGAACTATGTCGTCGGTATATTCCGACGAAAGCAGGCGTCGGTATATACCGACGACATATTTCGTCGGAATATACCGACGACATATTTCGTCGGAATAAACCGATGGATTTCTCTCGACATATACCGATGGATTTCTGATGATGGTGTCCGTCGAAGTGTCGTCGGTAGTTCGTCAGAATTACAGTCTCTCGGAATTCGTCGGAAATTGTCACGGATTTCCAATACGTTAAATTCCACTATTCAATGCATGTTAAATTCCAATACGTAGGAGAATTACAGTCTCTAGATTTTGACCCGCCCTTTTCAAGGGCGGAACAATATTTTTCATTTTTATTTTTAAAAATGATATTTATTTGTATTTATGTTATAATTTTATTTGTAGTTAGATGTTTTCGTTTTGACAATATATGATAAACACAATACATGCCTTCATAATAATGGTTTGAGATTTGATTATTTGATTTTTCTCTCTTTACGACAAAGGGTAGTGATGATTTGTGCGTGGATATGTTTTATTTTTAGATATAGTTACCAAATGTATAGGACCGGACAACTTGAAAAAAAAACAACACTAAATCTATTTAAATATAATAATTATATGTATGTAGTGGTGTATAATATAGGTATACAATATTTTTATTGTAATTAACATGTATACAAACCATGTAAGTATGATGTACATGGTTGTTTTTCTTTTTCTTTTAGTTATAGATTTTTAGATGTAAATTAATTTTTGAAAGCTCGATATATTTCAGTATTGTTGTAATATTAATTATTATATGTTATAATATTTATAGTATTGCACAATATATATTCTAATTATATATATGAAAAATTCCTAAATACTGTTGTTGTTAAAAAGATCGAATATATGAGGACAAAAATGTTATGAATTTACTTAATATCTTAAAAGGGCTGGGTTAACTTTGACAAATATTTAGATGAAGCCCATGTAAACACAGATTATATTTTAACATAAAACCAAATTATTTTATTAGGCCCAATGTGTAACAGTTTTATTCCAGGAAAAAAAAACGCGAGTTAAACAGCTTTTATTACTTGATAACTGTCGGTGTTCTTCGTTCGAGAACAGATCTTTGACTTTTTTCGTGTCTCTCTCACTTCTTCGATGAACCTATCAATTTCTCTTATATTCTCTACAGAGATAAAGGTTTGAAAAATAAATCTTCTCATCATCAATCTTTTAGATTATGAAGACATGCATGATGATCCGTGTCGCGATCGGCGATAAAGGTTATAATCTACTTCTTTATTTTTAAAGTCACATGGATATAAATTTAATATGGTTCTCATCTTTTTTTTTTTAAAGATATAGATACTCAGATCGTGTAGATGAGAAGGAGAATTGATAGATCAAGACACCTATGAGGTATAATCTGTCGATCGGAGGAATTCAAAGGTGAAAATCTTTCACCTCAATCTGAATTAGCAAATAAGATATGTGTCGTTTAGTAATAAGATTTGGTAATCTCTTTTTTGATCTTGATATACCTACAGTTTTGATCAGAAGGTGAATTGAGAGAATGATTTATAGATAAAGGAAACTCATCTTTCAAAAGGACCAGGCTAAATCAATCTGGTGTATAAGCAACATGTTTATTATGAAAAGATAAGTTTATTGACTTTTCTTTCGATTACTTCTAAGCCATGGTACTCCTTCTTGTATTAATCTTATTCTCCATCTGTTTCTGATTAAATTTATTTAATTTGGTCAGGTTAAGCAGCACGTATATTATGAAAAGATAAGTTTATTGACTTTTCTTTCAATTACTTCTAAGCCATGGTACTCCTTGTATTGATCTTATTCTCCATATGTTTCTGATTAAATTTATTTAATTTGGTCAGGTTAAGCTAACCATTCATAAGGTTTGTTCTGCATATACACTGGAAAAATGTGCACTGGAAGAGTTCATGATAAGGTTAGTCCATATTGGATTGTTATTTTATTGCAGATAGGTGAAAATTTGTTTGACTAAGTTGTTAGGTTGATTGGATGGCTAGTATTCGTTTAAGTCTGACATGAACTCATCTTAGATGGTTAGAGTAGAAAAAAATTCTTTTGAATCAGACACATGTTTGGTTAGACCAGAAGCCTCTATTAGGAATACTGAAATATACACAATCAGCTTTTGTCGAAAAACTTTAAATCATGTTGTATCTGAACTGAAATAAAATAACCAAACAACAGTTTCATTCGGCAACTTTAAAAGTAAAGTTCAAATCAAATGTGTCGTCACTGAAAATAAAGAACAAAACACCAGCTGTTAAAGATTTAAAGATTTTTGAAAACTTCCTTGAAAACAACATTAGTAGTCTTCCTTTGCGGCTTACCCTCTTTATCGACAATCAAAACTTTCAAACCTTTCTTAGAGGTCACTCTTGAAATCGCAACATAAAGCTGTCCATGAGAAAATACTGGCCTAGGAAGAAACAATCCAACTTCAGATAGTGATTGACCTTGACTTTTGTTGATGGTTATTGCAAATGCCACAGCTAAAGGCAATTGTCTTCTACGCATCTTGAAAGGAAGCCTTTTATCCGTAGGAGTGATCAACAATCTAGGAATGTAAACATCTTTTCCGACCTTGTCACCGGTTAAGATTCTAGCTTCCACCATGAAATCCATAAGTTGTATAACTTGCAATCGAGTTCCATTCATTAAACCTTCTTCCGGATTAATGTTCCTAAGCAACATAACAGGACAACCAACCTTCAATCTTAAACTATGATTTGGTAGACCAGAAACTTTAATACTGTTTAGGAAGTCAGAATTCAGGGCCTCGTTATTGACAGATGAAGTATCAGATGGATCAATACTGTCACATGAGAGATAAATCATTTCTTCACCTGATGCAAATAACAGAGTTTCAAAACAGAGTCAGTATTCCAAAATCATTAAGGTAAAAAAATAAAAATTTAAAACTGTCTTACCATCAAGTTTAGATAACATATGATCATTAATCATATTCACATCGTCGTTAGTAGGACACAAAATTGCTCTCTCTTGGAAGAACTTAGGATCTTTCATCCCTCTCAATGAGTCAGTGTCTCCATAAACAGCAACACTTATAGTCTCTATAGGATCTGTAGGGTCCATAATTAGAAACTCTTCTGGAATATCAATCACTGCATCCCCATCATTAGGCTCTGACACTATCCCATCGCCAACAGCCAAAATCCAGTTAGAAAAATCTTTTAGATCTTTTGCCTCTTCGTCCGATAGATTGTTCGAACAGAGTCTCATATTCTTAGTAAGTTGCAGAACCTTGCAATGTTCCCAGAGATAAGAAGAGTTCATAGAAGCCAAAACAATCTCAGTTCTTAAATTCCAGTATCCTTCTGTATTATTCTACGTATTCTCCTACGTATTATATTTTGACGGATTTCTGACGGTTTTGGCCGTCGGTATCCTTCTGTTTTCTTTTAGTGTCACATGAATAATTTTTATATATCATATTTTAGTAATTATCGTTGTATTTCCTAAAATGCATTGCGATTAAAAAATATAATTAATAATTATTATACTTGTTGTAGTTATATTTGACTAGATATTATTATGTTTTCTCAAATTCATTATTTTAATATTTTCAAACCGTATGTTTTATTGATTTTAAATTTTAATGATTATATATAATAATTAATAATAATGAGAACTAAATTTCTGGTGGAGTCTTCTAATTTACTTGAAGTTTAAGTAATTTTGTCAAAATACTAAACAATTTGGATCGAGATGGTTGTGCCTAATGATGTCTCTCGTGTAATTTGTTATCTATAATGCTATTTGTAATTTGTGTGTCGCTTAAGGAGTATATTTGTGTAAGTTTTTCTAAGTACAATGCTTGTGGTCGTTACGTGAAGTTGTAGTTTAGCAAGTTCGTATTAATTAATTGTTGTAGTTCTTTATTTGTATGAGGTTCATCAAAGTTCGCTCACAAAAAAAAGTTCATAAAATTAAAATGAACGGCCTGGAGTCGTCTATCTCTCGATAAAAGGATGTTTTCAAAATTCTGAGATATAAACTTTGGTGGTTGAAATTCTGAAGAAATTATAACATTAGTACAAATCAAGCGATGCAGAAGGATATAATTCACTTATGCTGAAATGTTTTTTTTGTTACCTAAGAAGCTGGAAAAATATGAGCAACGAAACATAGTTTTATGATAAATTTAAACGAATATAAAAGATAAATACAGAATCTTACTAACAAACTGAAGTTATAAACGTAAAAATTGAGAATATGTAAGAGAGGTTTGGTAATTATCGCTAAAGTAAAGCTCATTTGATTAGTCATGTGTTTTGTCTTCAGATAAAAGTTAAGAGGAGGCTAACCTTTTCATCAAGGAGGACATTGTCTACTCCATCAGCTCCCCTCCTCTCTTCACTCACTCCCAGAAACGCATCGGAAGAGTCACCACCGCCTGAAGACAATGTCCAGACTTCAAATAGGAACGCAGCATATGGGGATGTCATCATTATTTAAGAGTTTTCTTATAAGGAAGAAAAAGATAAAATTGGGAGAAACATGTAGTTTAGGAGAGGTGTTCATAGGAAAGGGAGGGGTGGATAAAGAGAGTTAATGAAGAAGCTTAATACATGATTTCAATGACAATGAGCGGTGTTGCAGAGTCGGAAATGGTAAAAGACTTGAAGCATCATTCTCATTTTCCAAACTCTTTGTTTCTTCAACAGCGGGTGGTGGCTTCGTGGACGGACAGAGGTAAACAACGTTTAGAGAAGAATGTGAATATCATATTCGGCCTCTTAACGCCTTTATCTGGTGATGGTGATAACGCAAGCTTTGTCAACACTTCTTTCTTTACCTACATTCATTACAACACAAAGGGATAAACAGATTCTGTCTCAGGCCAAACACAATTGCTGGTTATGAGAAAGATCAGTAACTAACCTGCCAACTGTTATCCTCGAAATCTGATATCTTGCACACTTGTTCTCTTAGTTTGGTCTTTGGAACATCTGGGAACTTCTGCTGCATTGTTGAGACCTGTCACGTCACCACGCCAATTTCTTGTTAGATCAAATCTAAAATATCTAATGTGAAAAAGTAATTTGTTTCGAGAAAAAGCTACTCAAAATTGTTGGTAAAATCCGAGTCTGGTATGGATCTTGATTTTGAAGCTGATGGGGGGAGTGCTCAGACTCCAAGATGACTTCCCCGCTGCTTCTTGATCCTCATCTTGTATGTCATTGATCGATATCTCAATGAGTGAAGAGTAGCAATGCACGGACCACCAGAGCTCGCAGACATATCTGTTCTATTTTCTGTGTCCCCTCTAGATCTTTAGAGGCTAAAATAGAGATCTTCACATGTAAGGGCGTGATCAGTCAAACTCTGCAGCTTTTTTTTTTCTTGATGTAGTAGTGCGCGAAACTCTTGACTCTCTTGATCTTTTTGCTTACTTAGATGGAGGTGAACTTGCATCATGTTCAGACGGATAAATCTTCATTCTGTCCACTTGGATCCCTGAACCAAACAATCACAAGAGTTTACATTGAGAAACTTTTTCCACCTAAGAAAAACCATTCGTTAGTTAACCCAAGCTTTCACAAAGATGGGCGAATTGCAATATTCAGCTGTTTTAGATTCCTAGACTATGATAACTTTTGAATTTATGCAGAGCTATTTAAAATACTTTTTATACCTCATCTTCCGAGAGATACCCATCAGGGTTTAAAGACTGTTAAATTCAGCCATATAATCATGTTTAACAAAGACATATTTGTGTAAGTATTGATAATATGATGATGAATTAAAAATTTGGTATTACAGTACTGATGTCGTTACCTTTTCCCATCTTGTATCATAGGAGGAGGATGATGTCCATGTGCTCGCTGTTATTCTTGATGTTACGTTAATCCCTGAAGCAGGTTTTGATTTCTTATAGGAAAGTGAACCGATTGAACCCTAATCTACATTGAAGAGAAAGACAACGACATCAGTAGGAGGAGGATGATGTCCATGTCCTTGTGCTCGCTGTTATTCTTGATGTTACGTTAATCCCTGAAGCAGGTTTTGATTTCTTATAGGAAAGTGAACCAATTGAACCCTAATCTACATTGAAGAGAAAGACAACGACATCAGTAGGAGGAGGATGATGTCCTTGTGCTCGCTGTTATTCTTGATGTTACGTTAATCCCCTCTAGATCTTAGGAAACCATATATAATAAGAGATAGTGAATACATCAAAACATGAAGCTTACATACTGTAACCGTAAGAACTAATCACTTTGTTGTTACCTTTTTTTTTTTGATAAAATCACTTTGTTGTTACCTAAGAAGGGGCTTTGTATATAATGTAGCTTTGGATGTTGCAATGGTTGATAAGCATTTTAGAAAATATACTCTATCTTTTATTATATAAAGCAGAAGTCAACTGAAAGATGTGTAATTGACACCTGTCTTTTAATTTTTCTTAAAAAAATCGTTTATCCTTAATGACAGAGTTTGGTAAGAAAAATAGGTAACTGTTTTTGTGATATATAATTTCGTATAGTGATTAAACGATTAGACAAATTTTTTTTTGTATAAGCCCATTAAGCCCAATGGTACTATACAAATTCTTTCTTACTGGATAAGTACACGTTTTTGACAGTTCTCTTAATAAAAAGTCACTCCTCCACTAACAATAATTTTAATTTATTTATTTTTTCTGTAACTATAACTTTTTCCACTTTCTTCTTCATCCTCCCTGTGACTTTTGCTCAACTCCACCACTAGAATCTTCAGTTAACCTCCTTTATATATAGAAACAGAGACCTATTGCATGTAGATTTCAGTTTCATTTTTCACAGGTAATTTATGTTCTCTACCTCTAGCTCTTTTTAATTTTTTTGGGTTCATAAATCTGTAACTTTATCAAAGATTCCCCATTATTTATATCTATTACAAGTTCCAGATTCTAATCTGATTATTTTCAGTTACCTTGCAGGTATTGTTCTAGCTATGAGCAAGAAGAAGCTTGATTTCACTCCTATTGCTCAGTTAAATCCAGTTTCTGAAAATGAAATCTGGAAAATTAAGGTTCGAGTTGCCCGGATGTGGCGATTTCAGAACAGCGATAAACCTGGAGATGTTGGTGGAATCGATTTAATACTTGTGGATGATAAGGTACATACTGGAATTCTGTGTTTTTTTTATGTTTATATGTTATTGATAACTCTTCTTATCGTGTTCTCACAGGGAGATCGTATACAAGCTTGCATTAGAGGAAAACTGATATCCAAGTTCGAAAATGAGTTGGGAGAAGGAGACTGTTGTATTCTAATGAATTTTAAGTTGTCTCCTAATCTCGGAAGTTACAGAGGAACACCACATCCTTTCAAGATATTTTTCTCTTGGTTAACACACGTAAAGAAGAATTGCGAGGAGATTCCAAACAACTCACTTCGTTTTAATTGCATATCTTTTGATGAGCTCCTTTCTCTGAAGCATGATGAAAAAGTTTTTGTAGGTATGTGATTTAACCAAAAGTTAAATATAATGGTCTTTATATTTTGTTTCATGTATTTATGGAAGTTTTTTTCTATCTACAGATGTAATTGGCGAAGTTGTTGGACCTTGTGATCTCAAGGAGATTAGTGTGCGTAATGCTCCATGTAAAATTTTAAATCTTTAACTCAAGGATTGTGGGTTAGTGTTCTTGAAACTTCTAACTAGGATGTTTAAAGTGTATTGATATTGACTATCTTTTAAAGCATGTTATTTCTTTTGTAGTGATTCAATAATTAATTGTGTATTTTGGGAAAAATATGCTGAAGACATCCAATCCTATGTACAAACCTTCGCTGGTGGAGCTATTGTTATGCTTTGCAGTCTCATGAGAATTAATATTTACAATGGTAATCTGTTCATATTACTATAATTTTTTTAACCCAAATATTAATGTCTGTCATTTGTTTTTGAAGGAAAATTCACAATTCAAAGTGGAAAATCTTCCACAAAGCTGTTCATTAATTCTGACATTGCTGAGATAAATGAATCCAAAGAAAAGTAAGTAGTTCAGTTTACTTTTCATTTCATATTTTCTTATATTTTTCTATTTCTGATTAATAACATTAATTTACAACAATAGAATGCCAAAAGATGTTATCTCAACAACATCAGCTGGCTCCACTTTGAGTTTGTCATATTCTTCTACCCAAGTTACTTCGAATCATATTCCATTTGACAATCGGCTTACTATTTCTCAGCTGTTAACATCATATGAGGTAAGTTGTGTTTTGTATTCTTTCATGAAGTTTTTAAATCAGTAACGCAGCCTTTCATTTTAATTTTCTTTGTTTTTGGTAGGGAACAAGGTGTTGTATATATGCAACAATATGTTGACTTAAAACCGAGGTTCCTTGGTGGTATCTTGCATGTCCAACTCCAGGATGTGCCAAGAAAGTAAACCACTACTTAAACCCAGAAACTGAAGAAATAGAAATGGATAAGTTTGAATGTGAAGGATGCGAAAAAATTATTGGTTCTACAAAGACAAGGTTTTTCACTACTCAATGTATAGCTTCCATTTATTTTTAGGTCAGAATGTTAAACTATAGTTTATTTTGACAGATATCAGGTTCATTGTAAAGTCTTGGATCATACAAGAACCACTTCTTTTCTCATGTTTGACAGGGAAGTCATTCAACTGATTCAAAAATCTGCATATGAGTTGTTGGAGCAACAAGTTCAGGTAGAAAAGATCTTTTTATTCATCTCAAGTCTAAACTTATCTATTGTTGTATGTATTTTCGCAGTTTAACCGTGAGAATGAGTACCCTCGAGAACTTCTAGCTTTAGAGGGTCGCGAGTTCGTCTTCACAGTTAACAAACCTGAAACATCCAAGAATTTCACACCATCTACTTTTAAAGTAGTTAACATGACGGATGACCCTGCTAAAATTTTATGATTTCACACTGATGATGCCAATGAGGTAAAAATGAAAAAAACTCTTCATTGTCATGTTTTTAATTAGTTCTCAGAATTTATTTGTTGTTATTCTTAGTAGTTTTGCAAATTTTCTATGTAGACTGACAGTCCTGCGATTGGTCCACATTTCTCCATATCCACCGAAACCACTATGAGTTTGGTATTGTTATTCCACTTGAACTTATGTTTATGCTTCACCTTTTTTAAAACCAATGTTTTTGCAAATAAGAAAGTATGAAAAAAATAAAACTCTGTCTATGTAAATAGGGAACACTTGCAATCAATATAGTCTTTTTTTGTTATGTAGGATTTTCATAGTATACACTCAGTTCTTATATATTTTTTATTTTTTCTATTTTTCAGGTCAATGATGTTTTTGAAGAGTCTAACAATTCGATAAGTGCTTCAATAGAATCAACATCAACTCCAACCAAAAAGAGACCAAGTACGTTAGCAATTGAGGATTGTGTGCCACAAGATTCTTCAAAGAAACTTAAAGGAGATGTTCCACTTTTAGCTGAAGAAGATGGACAATTTTCCTCAACAAAATCAAAACCAAAAGTTGGGCAAGTGACTAAAAATGATTGTACGAAACCTTCATCAACCAAGGAGAGAAAAACAGCAACTCTAATTCCAAAAAAGGAGAAAAAATGATGATTTTTCTTCTTTGGTTTTTAGTTTCACAAAATCTAGGACCTCTTCTTTTTATGTACATGTTTTTTAGGTGTAATGCTGTATTTGTCAAGTTTGAAAACATGGTTTGTGTTTCTTTCCTAGGCTTATGAATGTAGCTATTTATTATCAATTGTTACTTCTTCTTAGATCAGCTGACTTTAGTTTTTATTATAATCTATAAACGTTTGTTTTTCCCTACCATTATAATATGTTATATTTTTAGGATTCTGTTATAATACAAACAACATGTCACCCGAAATATTTTCAAATTATTTGGTATGACTCAGGTTTATATTTGATTATTAAGATACTAAAACTTTTGGTATAACTCAAGTTTATATTTTATTATTAACTCAGGTTTATATTTGCAATATTTTATATCTTATTCTATTATCTAGATAAAAAATCAAACAACTATAAAAGAAAAACTAATCACTTAAGAGACATCTAAGCAATTTAATAATTTATATTAAAAGATTTACTTACTTTGGAGGGCTTTTAAATTGTTTAAAAAAAAAACCGTTCGGGTAGTCTCCGGTTTTCTACTCTCTCCACTTCTTCTTCTTCAACATCATTCCATGTAAATCACTTCAATTTCTTTTATGCTAAACTTAAAACAGGTAAAGCTCATTCTCTTTCCAGAATACAATACGTTGAACTTATAGAACTCATATGTTTTACAGGACAAGCATAATGAGACTCAAAGGAAAAGAAAAGGCCACTCAGAGTAGAATCAACGTAAGACAAGGTATTTAGAATATTTTTTGTTTTGTACATGGCAGTTACTTTTCTTCTAAGCAACCCAACTAATCTAACTTCTAGTGTGATCATTTCTCATGGCAGAAGATATTCAGTTAAGGAGCCAACGTATTCGCATTTTGAGAGATAGGAGGAAGAACTCAAAACCAAGAGTATCATGTAGTGGTAACTCAGCAAGCTCCAGCCAGTACTCTATTCCTACTTCCTTGCAAGCTATTAATCCAAATCCAGGTATTAACTGAAGCAATTTATCATTATTTATTGTTTTACTATACATATAACATCACAACATCACGAACTTGTGATTTTGAATGCATAACTATAACAGCATATCAAGATTCTACATAATGACCTCATTTTTTTCATAGATTACGAAGACTTTGGCGATCCAACGTTCGAATGCAAACATTGTGGTGCTTTAATGTGGTATAATGAGCGTATAAATAAAAGACGCGTTTCAGCACCTCCAGAATTATCAATGTGTTGTATGCATGGAAAGATAGAGCTTCCTCCCCCTCCTCAGCTGCCTCAAGTCATTCTCGATCTTCTACTTAACGGAGATACCCGAAGCAAAAATTTCCAAGAGAATATTCGTGCTTATAACTCGATGTTTGCATTCACTTCTATGGGAGGAAAAGTTGACACGTCAATCAACAAAGGGGGTGGCCCTCCTGTTTTCAGAATGTTAGGTCAAAATTTCCACAGAATTGGAAGTTTACTCCCTGAAGATAACTCACGACCCAAATTCCAACAGCTTTACATATTTGATACAGTCAATGAAAATGCAAACAGGATCGCAGCATTCAGGTATGTAATTGTTCTTAAATTTTCAAATAAGATAACATTTTTATATGTATTATATATTATATATTCTAAGTTTTCTATTTTTTTAATATCCATTACTAACATTCATTCATAACTGCAGTTCAAAAAGAACGACACCAACTGCTAATATAAAAATACTTAGGGATGATATTGTGGAAGCAATCAAAATAATGCTAAATGAGTCCAACCCATACGCAAAGATTCTTCGGACAGCAAAGGACCATTTTGGAGATTCATTAGAATCTATGAATGTCAAAGTGAGATTGATTTCAGGTCGTTCGACAGATCCTAATACATATAATCTGCCCACTTGCTCAGAAGTTGCTGCACTTTTGGTTGGAGATATTGATGTAGAGTTTGAGGAGAGAGATATTGTGGTGGAAACAAAAAGTAGACATTTGGCAAGAATCAGTGAGCTTCACTTTTGGTTACAATATCCACTTTTGTTTCCATATGGAGAGGATGGTTACCATATCGATCTGCACCTAAAGAGAACAACAACAACAACATCAAGAAACCCAAGGTTTAGAGTGAGCATGACAGAGTTTTTTTCTTACAAGCTCATGGAACGTGGCAACCACTTCAACGCACTATTGCATTCTGGAAAACTGTTTCAGCAATTTATTGTTGATGCATACACAATGATGGACTCAGAGAGAATTGGATATCTCAGGCTCAATCAAAAGACTTTGCGTGCAGACAACTACATCAATATATCAGGTTTTGCTTCTACCGGAAATAAAGATTCATCAATGTGCGGAAGAAAGGTTGTCTTGCCTTCAACTTTTGTGGGAGGTCCAAGATAAATGCATGAAAAGTATATGGATGCAATGGCTGTTTGTTCACATTTTGGCTATCCAGATTTATTCATAACTTTCACTTGCAATCCTAAATGGCCTGAGATTACAAGGTATCTAAGTTCCCGACGCTTACATACATAAGACAGACCTGATATTCTTTCACGGGTGTTTAAGATGAAGTTGGATTCTCTTATTTTTGATATTAAAAACAACAACCTCTTTGGCCCATCAGCAGCAGGTAAATTCTGTTACATATGTATAACAAACATATATTTTGTGCTTTATTTTATTCTAATGATATTCTTTTGAAATAAACAGTGATATACACCATTGAATTCCAAAAAAGAGGACTTCCGCATGCTCATATATTGCTGTTTTTACAGCGAGAATCAAAGCTTCCTACCACAGATGACATAGACAAGTTTATATGTGCTGAAATTCCAGATCGTGCATCTAATCCAGCATTATATGATATAGTCAGAGATATAATGGTTCATGGTCCATGTGGGTTAGCAAATCCAAAATCGCCATGCATGGTGAAAGGAAAATGTACCAAGCGATTTCCGAAAGATTTTTCCTCTCATACTTCCATTAATAAAGAAGGTTTCCCAGTTTACAGAAGAAGAGATGATGGAAAATCAATGGAAAAAACGGTATTGAGATTGATAACAGGTACATCGTTCCGTATAACCCACAGCTACTACTCAAATATCAAGCTCATATCAATGTTGAGTGGTGTAATCAATCAAGAGAAATCAAGTATTTGTTCAAATACATCAACAAAGGAAATGATCGAGTCACTGCAAAACTACTGCAACATTCAGAAAATGGAGGAAGTTCTGAAGATACTTCTCAAAATATAGTAGATGAAATCAAGCGTTTCATTGATTGTCGGTAAGTTTTTAATACTAACCCTCAATATAACAATCTCACATTTTAAAATTAAATATCTCACAATTGTTTTCTAATTATTTTAGGTATATATCACCATGTGAAGGAATGTAGAGAATATTGGGGTTTGAGCTACATTACAGTAGCATACCTATTCAGAGGTTGTCTTTCCATCTTCCTGAAGAGCATAACGTGACCTATGATGACGACGAAGATATTGATGACGTACTGTCAAAAGAGAAAAACCAGACATCACAATTTTTGGAGTATATGAAAATGTGTAGTCGAAACTCTGATGCAAAGGAATTGACTTACATCCAGTTCCCTTACTTTTTTGTGTGGAACAAGTCGATACCAGAATGGACTCCACGTCAACGAGGTTCAGCTGTTGGTAGAATCCATCCTACTTCACCATCTGCTGGTCAACGATTCTACTTGGTGATTCTTTTGAACAAAGTTAAAGGACCAACCTGCTACGAAGATATACGTACTATCGATGGCATTACATATCCAACCTACAAGGAAGCTTGCTATGCTTTAGGTTTACTTGATGATGATAAGGAGTACATTGAAGCAATCAAGGAAGCAAGTCAATGGGGGTTAGGTGTTTACTTGCGTCGAATATTCACTTATCTTTTAGCTTCAGAAAGTTTGTCACACCTTGTACATGTTTGGTCGGAAACATGGCATCTACTTTCTGATGACATTTTATATATGCAACGACGAATCCTCCAACAGCCAGGTTTGTCCTTACAATAATAATATATAAAAATTTACGTGAGCATGGCCAAAAAGTGAGTTAGTTCTTTTATTTTTCTGTAAATGAAGATTGAGTTTTGTGGAGATTCTTTGTGTACGGTTAGCGTCACATTTTTGATGGTGGCGACGACAGGATAATGATAATGCATGATCGTTTTCATGTTTACTGTTATAGTTTCTTCAGATTTTTATTTTATTGTCTTCAGTTTTTTTGCAGATGTTTTTTTATTTTAAAGAGATTTTGCAGAGTTTTATGATCAGTAATTATTGACTTATACTAAATACTAGACCTATATTATATTTACTTTTGTACAATATATATATATATATATATATATATATATATATATATATATATTTTTTAATACTTTGTAGAACATAATATTTTTCCAAATTAGAAAGTTTCACAGTTGTTATAAGTAATTTGCTATACATATTATTGATTTTTAATTCCTTAAATTTTCAGGACTAGAAATGTCAGATGATCAGCTAAAGAATCAAACTTTGTTGGAGATCGAAAAGCAGTTACGCTCCAGTGGAAATACACTCGAAAACTTCAAACCAATGCCATTTCCCACGAACAGCAATATTCCTTCTATGGTAAATAGACTGATAAGTGATGAGCTGTGCTACGACAGAGACGTATGTGCTCAAGAATATCAAAGATTACAGTCTAGATTGACGTTTGAACAAAGGGATATTTATAATACTATCATGAAAGCTGTCACGACAAATTCTGATGGTGTGTTCTTTGTAAATGGATTTGGAGGGACAGGGAAGACATTCCTTTGGAAAACTCTATCAACATACATTCGTTCAGTTAGAGATATTGTCTTGAATGTAGCTTCAAGTGGAATGGCAGCATTGTTACTAGATGGAGGACGCACAGCTCATTCTCGGTTTTCAATCCCATTAAAGCTGCATGAAAGTTCCACTTGCTCATTTACCACAAATAGCGAGCTAGCTGAATTGTTATTGAAAGCTAAGTTGATCATTTGGGATGAGGCACCAATGTTACACAAACATTGTTTTGAAGCTCTAGATAGAAGTTTGAAAGATGTTTTAAGAGCAGCAAAGGTTCCGAACTACAATAGGCCATTTGGTGGTAAAACTATTGTTTTTGGAGGTGATTTTCGCCAAGTGCTCCCTATAATTCATAGGGGTAGCATGCAAAAAATTGTGCAAGCTTCTCTCACTTCTTCTGTACTGTGGAAATCTTGCAAGGTGCTTAGTTTAACAAAGAATATGCGGCTAACTGTTGAGTCAGACCCAGCAGAAGCTGAATCCATCAAAGAATTCTCTGAATGGATTCTAAAATTAGGCGATGGGAAGTTATGTGAACCCAATGATGGTGAAGCAGTGATTGATATACCAGATGACATGCTGCTCATGGACTCACTTGATCCAATCACGTCAATCACTAATGCCACATATCCGTCACTGATAGAGAATATGGAGGATGAGTCTTTTTTCAAAGACCGTGCTATATTATGTCCCACAAATGATGTTGTCAATGAGGTCAACAATCACATCATGGATCTGCTTCCTGGAAATTTACAGACATATTATAGCTCTGATAAAATTTGTGAATCAGATTTCAGTGATGAAAGAGATAAAGATGTCACAGTTGACTTCCTAAACTCGATTAGGTGTGCAGGAGTGCCCAACCATGTTCTGAAGCTAAAGAAAGGGGTTCCAGTTATGCTTATAAGAAACATTGACCAGAAATGTGGTTTGGTCAATGGAACTAGATTGCAGGTAATACAACTTGGGGCTCACATCATTGAAGCAAAAGTCATTACTGGTAATCATGTGGGGGGATAAGATCTATCTGCCAAGAATGTCCCTTACACCTACCGATGCTAGGTTGCCATTTTAGTTTCAGCGGAGACAATTTCCGATTTCTCCGTGCTTTGGAATGATAATTAATAAGAGTCAAGGTCAGAGTTTATCTCATGTAGGGATCTACTTACCAAAACCAGTTTTTGCACATGGTCAGTTATATGTTGCTGTCTCAAGAGCCAAAAGTAGAGGAGGTTTGAAGATCCTAATCATTGACGAAGAAGGCAAGAGAGCAAAGAAAACAACAAATGTTGTTTTTAAAGAAATATTTCAGAATTTCAGACAAGAATGATGAATTCTCAGGTAGTAACTACGTAGATATAGTCATAAATTTTCTTTGTGAACTCTCTGATACGTAACATATGTTCACTACTATTTTCAGGTACATGTGTGAAGGACATCTTCAGATTTGTGCATCAACGGCAGTAAACACATGTCAATCACATTGATGCTTTAGCTTACCTTGATTTTATGTATATATTAGGATTTATAAATATCTCTGCAACTTTGTACAACTGCTTTTAACAATGAATTTGGTGTATCTTGGGTTAATTAGATTGCATACAAGTGATCATGCTTATCTATTTCAAATGGATTATGTATCTTAGATTTTATTTCTGCATCAAGTTAAAACTTATAATCAGAAAATAACCTAATGCAAAACCTTACCGATAATCCTAATATTAATATATACAACAAATGACAGAGATAGTAAAAATCACCAACCTAGGATATAAGAGTTTTGCCAACCTAGCACGGACCAAAACAAGAGGAAGAGAGTTCTATAAGTACCTCAGACAACAGATATGCAATTTCATACTTCTTTTCTCATGTTTGATAGGGAAGTCATTCAACTGATTCACAAATCTGCATATGACTTGTTGGAGCAACAAGTTCCATTAGTAATTATTTGTTATTTCTTCTTAGATGTAGTTATTTATTATCAATTGTTATTTCTTCTTAGATTAGCTGGCTAAAGTCTTTATTATAATATCTACACGTTTGTTTTTCTTTTCTCATGTTTGACAACAGGTTTTGCCACAACTTCGTAAACTCGGTTCTGAGAAGCATACTCAGTCAGTACTTCATCGAACTCAAAAGTATCAGTGTCCCAATTGTTTTTCCTTAGTTTCAACCTCTTTACCAGTTGGTTTGTCCCGAGAAATCAAAAGGAATTTTCAGGGGGAAACGAAATCGAGTAAAACCAAATGAGAAGAAGAAGAAGCTTCTCTCTGTTTCTGTTTATCGAGAAGGAATGTCTACGAGTTCAGTAAATCACAGAAACAGTACCCAAAGAAGCTCTCTCAGAGCTCACTCCTCCTCTGCACAGAAACCTTCCCTCAAATCTAAGACTGTGCTTCGGAAAAGCAGCCCCGCCGCACTCGGTGTCGGCTCCTCCTCCTCCGCCCGCCGCTGGTTCTAAGTCTGGAAACGGCAGCGATGCTGCTGGTAAAAAAAAAAACTTCTCTGTTCATATTTTTTTGTTTACCTAGAAAATTTAACTGTTAGGTTTACTAGAGTAACTAAGAATGTCACTGGATTATGATCTGTTTTTTTTTGTATTGCATGATGTTTTTTTTAGTTCCTGGGAGGGTTCGTGTAGCTGTTAGGTTAAGGCCACGCAGTGGTGAGGAAATGATCGCTGATGCTGATTTTGCTGATTGTGTTGAGTTACAGCCTGAGGTACAGTGATCTACGTAAGCTAAGCATATATTATGAAAACATGGAGAGAGCTTGATTAGTTATGTGTTTGGTTCTTTTAGGTAAAGAGGTTGAAACTAAAGAAAAAACAATTGGGACACTGATACTTTTGAGTTCGATGAAGTACTCACTGAGTATGCTTCTCAGAAGCAATTTTACGAAGTCGTGACAAAACCTATTGTGGAGGCTCACGTCATCAATATACTATTAAGATATGTGCATCAAGAGCAGTAAAACACATGGCAATTCACATTGATGCTTAAGCTAAGCTTCATTTTATCTATCTTAGATTTTATTTCTGAACCAAGTATAATTTAAAATAAGAAAACAACCTACCAGCGGTGGTGTCAATACGCGGTGGCTCCGGATCGTATGTCTTCTCTTTCTCTCGCTCATGTTCTCCACCTCACGGATCCTATACGAATATCTAGGACACGGACATGATGGTACATAACAAGGCATGTGATGGCAGGGGCTGCTACTCCGGTGAAGCTAACATGGTCCTCCGATGACAATGGCTTCCTCTCCGGTGAAGAACATGGGCTGGTGGCGTCGATGGTAGTAGCTCACGTCTTCTCCAATGGTAAAAAGCACGAGCTCATGAACAATGATTAAAGAGAAGAACAGAAGAAACCAAAATAAAGAGAGAGCAAGATGGTTCAATTGAGGTTTCAAGCCGCCAAATAGAAGTAGAGAAGGTGACTCCAATAAATAACTAGGTAAAATTACACACACGTATACTGATAATATAAGAGGCTATGGCTTTGGTTTAGTACTAATAATTAATTAGTAGGGCAAACCAAACCGGTCAAGAGCACCAAATAATTTAATCCATTTAAAATTTGGTATGAGAAAACCGGGTCGTTACAAATAGTTTACTAAAATAGTTACCATATTAAAACCATATCTATTTTGGTTTGATTTATTTGATTATAAATGGCTTTAATAAAACATGAAAAATTAGTATAAATATTAATTTCACAATAATATTTTTCAGAAAATAAAAATAATAAAATAATATTTCTTTATAGTATTAAATAATTAAATTGTAGCACATATATTTGTCAAAAAAATTGTTTAATTTGATAAAATGAAAAACTAACCTTTAACTTAAAACAAAATATTGAATTACTAACTTTTAACTTAAAACTAAACTAGATTTTGACCCGCGCTTAAAAGTGCGGAAATTTTTTATGATTAAAAATTTATATAATTAGGTTTTGTTTTAATTTAAAGAATATTTTGATATATAATCAGTTCACCAAAATTTGTGGTGATGATTGTTTTTCATTAGTTTTTGGTTTGACTTTTTATTTTTAGATTTTGGTTTTTGGTTTTTAGTTTTTAAGTTTCTACTTTTCATTTTCAGTTTTTGGTTTGGGTTTCCGCTGAGTTAGTTTGAACTGATATTACCAACAAACAAATCTCAAATAATCAAACATCTAATTTAAAACTGAAAAGATGAAAACAAATTAAAAAAAATTGAAATAGTTTATATTGTAAATAAACAAAGCAAAAAAAATATAATATGTGTTTTCAGTTTTTGTTTTGGATTTTAGTTTTTAGATTTGGTTTTTGGTTTTGCTTTACATTTTTTTAATCAGTAAATTATTTAAGAAAAATAAAAAAATAAATTATTTAAAAGTTACAATTGAAATTTATCAAAACAAAGTGATTGTTATTTAAAATAAAAAAATATATTAACATGTTTTAAAGTACATGATTTAAATAAATGATTAATAATAGATAATTTTGTTTTGTTAAAAATATTAAATATCTTTTGGATCTGAAAATAATAATTGATTTTTTGATTTTTTAAGGTGAAAAGTTTATTCAATGTTTTTTGGAGTTTTTTCTTAATATTAAGCCCAAAAACCAAACTATGTAATTTGTTCAAAAAATAAAAGTAAGCCCAAAACTATATTCCATAAATCACCACTGATTTAATTTAAGTATAATTAGTAGATTTCCATATTCCATATTTTGATGTTATATATTCTTTTTAAACATTCTATATTTGTAGGAGTAAATATGTGTTTTCGGTATACACATAGATATCTGCCGTATTTTGAAGGTAGTTTACATTAAGGTTATCTTTTTACATTAATTGTGTTGGTTTAATTTATTTAATACAGTTCAATCAGTTATATGACTTATATTATTTGTAACATTCTAGAAATGGTCCAAATTTAAAAAACAACTTGTATTAGTAGATAAAAAGAATGACTCTATTTTAATAGAATAGATATTGTTTAGTTTGTATAATATTAAAAATCATTTACAATTTTTTTTTTAAATCGAAATGGCAATGCCCGTGCATGGTGTTATTAAAATATACTCTATAGATGCAATAAAGCAGAATATGGCTGTTGGTGAAGATCTAAGAGCACCCCATCAAAGGATGATGGGGGAGGTTCACACACAAACCAAGAAAAAAAAACAATAAAATAATGCAAAATTTGTGAACCTGGGCCGCAGAGGTTCATGGGAATGAACCTGGTTCACTACTATTTCGTGGGCCCCACGCCACGTGACGGCCCACAATTGGTCAGTTTTAATTTTTTTTTTTTTTTTTTAAAAGGATCAAACGAAAAAAAAATAATAATAAAAAAATCAATTGGTGAACCCCAAGTGGGGGTTCACTGATGCTGATGCCCTAACTAATCGGTATTGTGATGTGCAACAAATGAAAAGGAACGACAAAAAAAGATGAACCGAACCAACCGAAATTGTATGATTCGGTTCGATGTAATAAATATCCGAATTAGCCCGGTTAAGTTGGGTTTAGTAGTTTTGTAAAATAAACCCTAGAGGACAATCTTCTTCTCCACCGCCTCCTTCTCTCTCTTCAACTCAAAACATCAAACCAAACCAGCACTACTCTCTCTCTCTCTCTCTCTCTCTCGCTAGTTTTTTTTTTTCAAGGGGAGAGTAGAACAATCAAAATCTAATGGGGAAGAACAACAAGAAAGAGAGGAAAGATGGAGATGAGAAGTCTCAACACTCTGCAGCCACTGTATGCGTCTCTGGCTTGCCTTATTCCTTCACCAACGCTCAGGTAACTTCCCAAAGCTCCTCAGATGATTCTTTTGTCTTCCTTCAAATTTCTTGTATTGTATTGATTGCTCCAAATTTGTTTCAGCTGGAAGAAACCTTCAGTGACGTTGGTCCCGTCAGACTTTGCTTCATGGTCACAAACAAAGGTTAGTAGTAGTGATGAGTTTAGTAGTCATAAGTTGAATTCAAAGGCTAATCATCTTTTTCTTTCTATCGTTTTTGTTGGTTACAGGATCAAACGAACATCGTGGCTTTGCTTTTGTTAAATTGTAAGCTCTAACCCCCCACTTGTTGTAAGTACACTAGTGTTTATACATAATGGGTCTTTTTGTAGTGCTTTGCCAGAAGATGCTAACCGTGCCATTGAGTTAAAGAACGGTTCTACTGTTGGAGGCCGTAGGATTACTGTTAAACAAGCCACGCATCGCCCTTCTCTTAAAGAACGTCGTACTAAAGCAGCCCAAGGTTGGTTGGTTGGTTGCTGTTGTTGTAAACTTTTGGAATCTGTTATTCCAATTAGTATTTCTTTTTCGAATTAGGAACCGCGTTACCTGATAATTCCCAAGGAGAGAGTGACGACAAGGAGAGTTTAATCCCTGAGACTGAGACTGAAACAAACAAGAAAGGTATAAGTTTGCCTTGATTTGGGTTTCCGAGTCTTTTGTAAGTTTTTTGTTTGGTCTCTCTTTTATCAATACATTTGTATTTGCTGCATCAGTTCCTCCACCTGAGAAAAAAATAGAGAAGCCAGTTGAGCGCAAAAAACCTACAAAGCTTCTTGTTGATTTAGCTGATAAAGAGACTTGTTCAGACAAGCAAAGGTATGAGCTTATAATATGTTTTTGTATATATATATATATATATATATATATAACTTTTGATAAGGAAGACTATCTTATTGAGATTATGCATGTTTAAAGTATTTGAAAAACACCTAATTCTCTTTATGTTGCCTCCTCGTTTTGATTGTGTCTTTTTTTTCGTTGGGTGAAGAGTTGCAAGAACTGTAATCTTTGGTGGCCTTGTCAATGCTGAGATGGCAGAGGCAGTACATAGTCGTGTCAAAGAGATTGGTACTGTGTGCTCCGTCAGATATCCCCTCCCCAAAGAGGAGCTTCAACAAAATGGTAAGAATCTTGTAAATGCTTGTTTGCATGACCCCGACCAAGGTTCTTAGTTATATCTGTTAGTACAACCTTTTTTTGAGTAAATCATGTTAACATATGAGTTAGATGTCAAGTTATCCATCAGAGCTGCTTGAGCTAGGTTTCTGTGTAGTAGAGAACGACATTGTTATTCCAGGCACCACACAAAATGACGAGTCTTAAGTAACGCTACTGGGACATGAATCTCCATTAATTACTAGATTATATTAGCCATATCAAAATTCCTTGGCAGTGAGAATATGCATAAAATATGAGGTTAAATTTTGGAATATTGATGTTGAAATGCTTCTCCTGCTCATGGTTTCCTTTAATAGGTTATCTTTTGGTGCTTGTTGACTCCAGTTTCAATGTCTTGTGACTTCATTATATTTTGTTACTTCATCGATATACTTATTTTTATATATTTTGATATAGTACACACGTTTGTCTACATAAATAGTATATATATCACGTCATAATTCTGGTATCTGAAAGTTTGATAGACACCCTATCCACTTGTTAATTCCTACTTTGAGAATATATTTATCAGCTTATGTGATTTTCTAAGAAAACCATGCCAGTTTTTTTTTTTGCTTATGATGCGTTCATTAAGCGTAAGAACTATTTTTCTTGTCAGGTCTTACTCAGGACGGATGCAGGGCAGAAGCATCAGCTGTTCTCTTTACAAGTGTCAAATCTGCTTGTGCTGCTGTTGCAACACTACATCAGACAGAGATAAAGGGAAACCTCATTTGGGCGCGTCAGCTCGGTGGGGAGGTGAGCATTATTTGCTTTTCATTGATGTAAAAAGTTAACTGATAAGCATTCAGAACAGTTTGTGATCTCTTTGTATTTTGTTGGAGGCAGGGATCAAAGGCTCAGAAGTGGAAACTTATTATCCGAAATCTTCCTTTCAAGGTTATTATAACCTGGACTTTTTTTGGTTATTTCTACAGTTTCATACAATAAACTATGTATGTTTTTCTCATTAATTTTCTTTTGGATTATGCAGGCTAAACCTAGTGAAATCAAAGAGGTTTTCTCAGCAGTAGGGTTTGTCTGGGATGTATTTGTTCCTAAAAATATTGAAACTGGGTATGTTCTAACTCGTCTGGGTGGTTTTATTGATAAATGAATTGATGATTGTACACTATTCTCATTTACTTTGTTTTTGGCAGGCTACCTAAGGGTTTTGCATTTGTCAAATTCACGTGTAAGAGAGATGCAGAAAATGTAAGATCTAGAAACATGGTTATTTTTAGTTGGTCATTTTCCATTCAGATCACTTGTCTTATTTATTTTTGCATCTTCAGGCAATACAAAAGTTCAATGGGCACATGTTCAGTAAAAGACCTATAGCTGTTGACTGGGCTGTACCTAAGAATCTCTATAATGGTGCTGCTGACGCCGCCACTGCTCCAGAAGATGGTAAGTTTACCATAATTTTTTGAAAACTTTTTGTAGTTCTTTTGTGTATGAGATATGGTAATTTATTATTGACAAGAAGAAATTGAAGCCAGTCATTGGCGATGGGCGAAGTTTTGTTTTTACCTCTTCTTAACATAACATTCATACTTTTGGGCGTCAATTTTGGCAGGTGAAGAAAATGAAAGTGATGGGGACAGTGATAACAGTAGTGTTGATTTGGAGGAGGTTGATGATGCTGTAGAGAGCCACCAATCTTCAGGAGATGATATTGCTGACGAGGAAGAGGACGGCAGTAACAAACCGAGTGAATCAGATGCACTGGAGAAAGATACTGAGACGGATGTGAATTTTGAAGAGGAGGCCGATGTTGCGAGAAAGGTGCTAAAGAACTTGCTTGCATCTTCAAAAGTAACTATTGCTTCTCATGATGGAGAGACAGAGGAGTCAGATAAAATCAAACTCGAGGATTCATCAACTAAGCCTGTCGTTGAATCTTCTGCGGCCTCTGAGCCTTTGAAATCCAGTAAAAACAAAGAGGCGACTCCAAAAGAAACGCAGGAAAATGATGATTTTAAGAGAACTGTATTTATAAGCAACATCCCGTTTGATGTTAGCAAGGAAGAAGTCACACAGAGGTTTGCCTTATACGGGCAAGTAGAATCTCTATTCCTAGTTCTCCACCCAGTCACAAAGTAAGCATCCTTCTAATACATTCAATCATACAAACAAATCCAGGCTCTTGCTTCTCCATAAGCCACAGCTTCACATTTTTGTCTATCTGTTGTTTTTTTTTCAGACGACCAAAAGGGACCGCTTTTCTCAAGTTCAAAACAGCAGATGCATCAGATGCAGCTATTTCAGCAGCCAGTACTGACTCAGGTGTCGGTGTCCTTCTTAAAGGAAGGCAACTGAGCGTTATGAGGGCTGTCGATAAAAAAGCTGCAAAGGACATAGGACTCGAAAAGACAAAGGAGAAGAATATTGACCATCGGAATCTTTATCTTGCTAAGGTTCACACTCCTCTCAGTCCTCACGAAATCTCTGGGAAAAAAAATCAGAATTAGCATTCACTAATATTGATACCATTTTGATTTCCACAGGAAGGTCAGATACTTGAAGGTACACCTGCTGCTGAAGGTGTTTCTGCCGAAGACATGGACAGGCGACGAAGGTAAACCTTTTTGTACTTTCTTATATATGCATGTTACTGCCAAGGGATATAAGAGGTAACTGATAATGTGTGGTTGCGCTTTGCAGATTGCATGAAAACAAGATGAAAAAGCTTCAGTCTCCTAACTTCCATGTATCTAAAACGAGGATTGTCATTTATAATTTACCAAAGTCCATGGATGAAAAGCAGTTACAGAAGCTGTTAGTTGATGCTGTTACCTCACGAGCTACAAAGCAGAAGCCAACTATCCGACAGGTCACATATCCGCCGCCTTTGTGCTAATAGTTCTATTATCTGAATCTGGTTTGTTTCTTTTTCGATGCAGATCAAGTTCTTACAAAACGAGAAGAAGGGTAAAGTTGATACGAAGAACTACTCGCGTGGAGTTGCGTTTGTCGAGTTCACAGAGCCTGACCATGCTCTTGTCGCCCTGAGAGTACTAAACAACAATCCTGGTAAAGATATTGCTGAATCCTAATATATAGTATTCAGTAAAATCCGAGAATCAAAATCTCATACTACGATCATCGGTTTTGGCTTTTATACGCAGAGACATTTGGTCCTCAACACCGTCCCGTTATAGAATTTGCTGTTGATAACGTCCAGAAGCTGAAGGTACACAAAGCAAACCAACAGCAGCAACGCAATAGATACAATGAATCTAAGGAGCAGCGGGAGAATAGCGAGGCGCAGGGAGAGGACAATCATCCTGGCAATGATTTAAAACGAAGAACGAGGGATGGGGATAACACTGGTCCAATGGAAGAGAATGCAAACGGGTTTAAGAAGAGGAAACCTATGCGCCCACGTGAACATAGGAAAGAAGAATCAAAACCAGAGGAGAAGAGCAGTCTCTCGGTTAAAGAAACGGCTTCAAACCAGAAAGGCCAATGGAAGAAGAGACAGCAAGAGGCCACTGAGAAACCAGATCAGAAGAAGATATCCAAAGATGTGAGCGATGATGCGCCAAGAAAGAGAACGTTTGAGGAGGTCAGAGGTGGAGAGAGTGTACACGGGCAAAGGAAGAGAAAGAATCAAAACGAGAAAAAGAAGAAGCAAGGTGGACCCCCTGAGGTTGTGGACAAGCTCGATATGTTGATTGAGCAGTACAGGTCTAAGTTCACGCAGAGCTCAGCCAAAACCGGTCCACAGAAACAGAGTTCCGGTCAAGTCAGAAGATGGTTCCAGTCCTGAGACTTGTAATGTCTGTTTTCTTATTAACGTTTTGTTTTTCATGTTACTGTTCTTGATTCTCCAATGATCTTTTTATTTCCAGAAAACATATTTTTGCTTTTATTACCGGATAGAACCATACAAAATGAGGATTTGAATTGATACTATGCTATAAAAAAACGGACCGGATTAACAGCAAAAATAGCATGTTGAAAATCTAACCCATAACAGTGAATCACCTAACCAACAAAGAAGCAGACTCTCATATGTGCGTGTGCCAGCTAACATTCTCCCGGGAAATTTTAAATTACAAACCTACAAATGTATGTGTCAGAAACCTGAGAGTTTCTCCTACATAAACTTTTCTCAGCTTTCGAAACTCATGATGGATCATCTCAGGGTTATCTTCTCGGTTTGTCTTCTCTTTCTCTTCTTCATCTCTGTTTCGGTTTGTGAGAAACAACACAGAGACGATATTCTGATCCGGCAAGTGGTTAACGGATCAGAAACTGAGCCAAAAGATATGTCGTGGGAGGATCACTTTACTCTGTTCAAGAAGAGATACGGCAAGGTTTACACTTCTCTTGAGGAGCATCAACACAGGTTCGCAATTTTCAGAAGTAACTTTATAAGAGCGACTCGTCACCAGAGGATGGATCCTTTTGCTCAACATGGTGTTACTCAGTTTTCTGATCTGAAGCATTATGAGTTCAGAAGAACGCACTTGGGGGTGAAAAGTGCGTATAAGTTTTTGCAGCAGCACGCTGATCAAGCCGCCCCTATTCTCCCTACAAAGAATCTTCCTGATGATTTTGATTGGAGAGATCACGGCGCAGTTACTCCAGTGAAGAATCAGGTATATATGGTTTTGAAGGTGATGATGATGAAAGTGGACAATGTATGGTGTTTGATTTTGTTTTTGTCTGATTGGTCATAGGGATCATGTGGATCTTCATGGAGTTTCAGCACTACAGGTGCGCTTGAAGGTGCTCACTTCCTAGCCACTGGTAAACTCGTCAGTCTCAGTGAACAACAGCTTGTTGATTGTGATCACCAGGTTAGAGACTTCGATTCATTTCAGAAGCTCACATAACCAACAAAGGGGTTGGCCTATCCTCTTTCTTTTGTATGTAGTGTGATCCAGGAGTGGGAGATTTATGTTACTCTGGTTGCAACGGTGGGCTAATGAACACCGCCTTTGAGTACACTCTCCAAACCGGAGGGCTCATGAGAGAGGAAGACTATCCTTACACAGGAACTACTGCTGGTGATGGGATCTGCAAGTTAGACAAGTCTAAGACTGTTGCCTCTGTGTTCAACGTCAGTGTTGTCTCTACCAACGAAGATCAAATCGCTGCAAATCTCGTCAAGAACGGTCCTCTAGCTGGTAATAATAACTTTCCAACCTCACACCATTCCACTGACTAAATCTAAATCTGAGTTCTGGATTTTCTTTTCTTGCAGTGGCTATCAATTCAGCTTACATGCAAAGTTACATTGGAGGAGTTTCGTGTCCTTACATGTGCTCAAGGAGTCTCAACCACGGTGTGTTGTTGGTGGGTTATGGCTCAGCTAAGTCAAGGTTTAAGGAGAAGCCATATTGGATCATCAAAAACTCATGGGGAGAAACTTGGGGTGAGGATGGTTTCTATAAGATATGTAAAGGCCGTAACATATGCGGCTTTGGTGGCTTGGTTTCCACCCTCGCTGTCTCCATGTAGAAGGTTTTCATTACTGAGAATTTGAGACCAATCATTTTGACACCTAACTTTCTGGATAGCTCTCAAGACTAGAGAGAAGAGTCATCTTGTATAATATAAGGATTAAGAAACGGGTCATGAATGTAAATGAAGTCACAATACAAATGACAAATCTACATTATCTCAATACTTTGGACCAAAACATATTTAGCCTTACTTTTTTATACAAGTGTTGTTTATCAACTAAGACTCCATCAAAGCTTTAACACATTTTGAGACACAAACAACCTCGTTGAACAACATATAGTCAAACTTGCATCCTTGGCTTCTTGAGCTTTCTTTAGAGAGATCAAGTGGTGTTGGTGGGTTTTGACATATGACCAAGTCAAAGCCCCCAAATCTCTTCACCAAAGTCTCTAGCTTCTTTGCCCTTAAGATCCTTATATCTTCAATCTGCTCAAGCTCTCCTGTTTGTCCTGAAGTCTGCCACCATCTCTTCAGTATGTTACGGCTCAGTCCACAAGGTTCAACAGAGTACACGCTTTTCAGATGGATCCCAAGACGGTTTAATGCGATTTCTGCACCACCAATTCCACTGAATAGTGATAGAACTGTTAACCCTTGGGGAAACAAAGGCTTGAGCACAGAGAGATGGTAACCCAACGTGTCCGTTTGGAAGCAATAATCAAGCAGCTTCAATCTTTCAGCCGACCTTGCACCACCAATATTCGTGTGGTTTGGTGGATATCCCATAACGCGCTCCAGATTTTCAGGTGAGATGATGCTTGGAGCACTCTGACTTGGCTTAGGGAGTATAGGGAATCGGTTTTCAATGGGAAGATTGTGGAAGTAACCTTCTTTTCTACAGAGCGCAGAATACAACCGAGTATCTACATGCTCAGGTTGAATGCCGAAGAAGAAACCTGAGATCTTAGACCATTGCTGAGGAGATAGTTCACCTATGTTTCCATAGAAAACATAAGGTCGCTTGGCTACATTTGAGGGACGAAGTGTGGACAAACTCTCAATCGACTCTTCTTCTTGCATCCCTGGTGTTTCTATAACTGATCTTGAGCCTCCCATGTATCCAGGTCTTAGCCGTTTCCCTCTGTTATCAAAGTCAGTCTCTCTGTCATCTTCAACTTTTATTCTTTTACTCACTGATCTCTCTTCCACCTTGGCAATACCACTTGAGGAACCCTCACCACAATCTTTTTCCTGGGAAGCAACACCAACAAATCTCCAACTCTTAGAAGGACATGCACGAGTTGTTGAAGGAATAGCTGAAACTTTCTGCAGTGACACCATACGTCATTGATTACAGCTCCAACAACAATATCTTAACATTATTAGGAGAAGAGAGTGAGATGGTTTCGGTAATGTAGCAGTAGTAAACTCTCTAGTTTCAGAATTGTGCTTCAAGGTGAGTATCATTTGAGTGCGTGAGTCTATAGTACATAATACAAAGTAACACACCTTTTCTATATCTTCAACGTCAGCAGGAACTTCACCAGTTATGATTAACTCAGCGAGGTGAGAAATTTGAGCTTCTTTACCTGAAGAGGAGCAAAGTAAGGTTATGTATCCCTAACGATTTAAATGTCAGACGATCATGTCAGCGACTCAGTGCTTCTCTCATTCACATTCCATACACTGAATGAACATCTAATTTCCTAAGCTGCTCACCTATCTTCTCAATAGCCACAGAGATTTCTTGACGAGAGAATCCCATTTCCAACAGTTGCGAAGTTTTGTCTATTTTGTCAAGTGGTAATTCACTGAGAACCTAGATGTAAAACATGACATTACGGTTAGCAATAAGAACAATAAAGATAAATGAATGACTAACAAAATGAAGGTAGTGAAACAAATACCATCTCATCTTCTCTTTTGGTTTCAGTACTACCATCAAGTAATTCTTCGGAATCTTCTGCAACTAATTGAGCAGCTATGATGAAGTTTATAGTCTCATCCATTGGCACATCTTTACCTATTACACACAAAAAATTTGACAATTATGAAGAAAGGCATGCCAAGTGGGAGCTCTGCATGCAAAATTTATCACATAAACTAAGCATAATTTCTAAAAGAAAAATCATATGGAAGGAATTTCCAAATATAATCAGACACGCAATGCCTTTGACACTTAAGCACTATCCGAACAATGGATTTCATTGTGAACTGAATACATTACCAAGTCTACTTAGTGCAAAGTCAACTAGATTTTCCGGGAACTTCATTGCTAGCAGCTGCATCCTTTTGCCATCAACTCCATGTTGAATATCATCAGGCTCCTGTCAAAAGGTAATTAAGAAGAAATTTAAGAATAAAACCGACAAAGAAAACATACAAGACAGAAGCATCATCACACGTTATACCTGTTTGGATTCATCAATAGGTTGTGTTACAGTAGTCTTAGTGAGAATCTCTACCAACAATTCAAGATCATCTACCCCTGCATCATGTGAAACAAGTAGTAACCTCAGAATTTTAAAACATTCCTGCTGATAATAACGTTAGCATGCACAATAGCCTTTTCGCCAAAACCATTTTCATCAATTGCTTTCTGAGCAAGAGAAGAGTTGAATCCCATCTCAATCAGCGTTGACTTCACGTGACTTGTAGTAGAAATAGCAGCAGCATTGTCCTGCACATCAACAGTAGGGAACAACAAATAAGAACCTTTTCCTGAAACCACCACTACTGCAAGTAATCAGGCAGACAATAACATGTAGACAAGAGTGAAGGTTTTACGTTGTCTTATAGAAAAGCTAAAACAACATATACCACAATAAGAGTGTCTTTGAAGTCTAAAGTCTCGTGTTTTGGAAACAGTATATGCTCTTCTTCGGAGCCTCCCCCACCCTGCAAGATTTGATTTCCAGAAACTTAAAATAAAAAGAACAAATGCAACAGAAGAAAAGATAACTCATAAAGTAGCAGACTTTAATACCATATCGATTTAGTGAAAGCACTCACAAAAAAATGCTTCAGCCTGCAACATACAAAACATAATAATAAGAGAAATGTGTCACTAAATAGTTTATGAAAGAGAAAACATTTAATAATATTTAAAAATGTGGGCAAAAAGGAATCGAGAGCAAGATCCACGTTGATAATCGGGAAAGAGTGAATT
Source organism: Eruca vesicaria subsp. sativa (assembly GCA_932364175.1). Lineage (NCBI taxonomy): Eukaryota > Viridiplantae > Streptophyta > Magnoliopsida > Brassicales > Brassicaceae > Eruca > Eruca vesicaria. Next base: position 77,184 of record CAKOAT010070044.1, on the reverse strand, counting down.
TTTAATCTAAGAATACAAAATTCTCTCTCCGACTAATTTATATGAAATGAAACCCTACCACCAAGAGTCAAAGTAGTTCCTTCAATTTTCACCAAAATAAAAAACAATTAGCAATTGGGACAAGGAGAGGGATCCAAATGTCGAGAAAGAAGAAAGGGTCCAAGCAGACCTTTGTCTGTGCTGTGCCGTCGATTCTACTTCGCCAGGAAGAATCCAACAAACAGGTCTAGAAAACTGGTCAACCTTGACCACTGCTTCTGGATCTTTAAGGTATATGCAGTTTATAGAAACTTATATAATACAGTTTTATAATTTGGGTATATGCAGAAAAACTATAAAATTTTGGATGCACGATCAATGTTTCATTGGGCTTGGCCCAATCTAATTTTAAATATGTATAATTTAATCTATTTTATTGATTTTTTTTGGGGAAGACGATCTATTTCCCCACAAGAGCTATGGTATAGTAATAAATGTATACAAAGTTTCGACCTCAACGTAAACCAGTTAGTATCGGTACAACTCGACCCAGATAAAGATCCGACTATGGATCGATTTAAATCCAACCCGAATCCCCTTTAAAACACTCAAAATTGAGTTCATGACTTTAGAACCCTAAAATAAAATAAAAAATCCAGAAAGAGATTTTGTAGCAATATCAGGATAATCAGGTGTCCCCATACATAATTCCACTCTACATTCACATCAGTCCATGATTCCATTGTTGATTCCTTAAAAACAAAGAGACACATAGTCAAAACAGAGAGACACTGAGAGACAAAGAGATAGTCCAATAACGAGAGAGAGATGGAGACAGACAGAGAGAGAGAGAGAGAGAGAGAGAGAGAGAGAGATAGATAGAGAGAGAGAGAGAGAGAGAGAGATGTCGAAATTATCTGTCTGGAAACAATCGGAGAGAATCAAAGACAATCAGAGGAGAAACGATGTAGAGGAGCAACGACGTTCTTTTCAAGCGTAAGAGATTGATATTTTAGAGTTTCTTTTTAATTTGGTTTAGGTTGATTTAGTCAGGTTTTTAATCTGTAAACGGGTCATAATCGGGTATTTTTTTGGTTTAGGTGAGTTAGTTATTGGTTAAGTTTAGGTTTAGGAAACACTAACCAATTTTAAACCGTTATTTGTTGATATTGGTTCAATTTTCAAAGTTTAGGGGGAAACGGGTTTCGAACTTTCATCGTATGTGGAAGAGTGTTGTTATACTTATGTGGTGTGTAATTACTTCGAGGTCGAAACTTTGTGTACATTTATTACTATGCCATAGTTCTTGTGGGAAAATAGGTCGTCTTCCCTTGCTAAACCTATATTGTGTGTCGTGTAATATTTGATAATTTGTTTTGAAGAAAATAATATTTGATAAGTTGTTTAAATTAATAATGAAAAATATTTTTTCAATCTTTTCAGAAAAAAAATTATTACCAGAACAAATATATAGTTTGTACAAAGTATTATTTGATATCTAGTTTTTTCTGCAAAAAAAAAAAAAACAGTTGGTTTTGTTTTACAATTTTACCATTCATTTACAACAATGTGCAAATCAAACCCTTCAAGTCGCACTTAGTACGTAGAATGCATGCTTAGTCGTGTATGGATTTTGAAGTTTGTATAAAAATGTGTATACCTTTCAAAGGTACGTCACTTTGAATTTCTTCTTAAAAATATATCCCCTATATATTAATTGAGAAACATTTGAAAAGATGTAACCTCAAGTTTGTATTAATTAAAAAGTAACCTTGCTTAGTTGTCAATCAATTAGCATAT
>CAKOAT010070044.1:27774-75305 GCA_932364175.1 Eruca vesicaria subsp. sativa | reverse complement strand
TTTTTGTTATCAATGATTTAAATATCTTAGTTCTTTTTTAATTTTATATTTTTAAAAGATATTAACAATCGATAATATGGTTAGTTTTGGTATATACCTTACAAACCGAATGGATGTGATTTTATAAAAACCATAGGATTTGGATATGGTTGATTTATAACCAATTAAACTGAAACATGTAAATATGTATATATTTATAGCGACACATGAATATCTATTTGTTACATGAGTTGAACTATAATTATATTTTGTAAATAGCTAACAATTTATTACAACTGAGACTTCTTATTTTGATCTTTTGCTTTTTTAACAGTAACTAAATTGAAGTAAAGATTATAAATTTGATGGACAACAATTAGTTGAAATTCTTTACAATTTTTTTTATCTTTAAACAATAAGAGTTGTGTTCAATCAAAGACATATTGGTTTGATGAACACTAAATATGGAAGAATATAAAAACTTTTCTTTCATGCTTCTGTTTTTTTTTTTTCAAAATTTAGTGTTTTGATATTAATTCTAGATTTGATCATTTTATTAAATGATAGAAGTCTTTTTGTTTTTTTCTTTTATTTAAATATATAATATTTTTTTAATAAATGACCATGTGGCAATATGACTCTAAATATGATCATATTATATATTTGTATAATATATAATATGATCTCAAACTAAATAATTATGTTTTTTGGTATAAAATTGAATAAACCGAAAACCGATGGTATATAAACCAAATCAAACTGTAGTACATATAGATTTAGAATAGTAATTATATTTTAATGATCGAAATACCAAAAAATCGGACAAAAAATTGAGCCGAACCGAAACCCGATATCCGGATTGAGCACCTATAATCTGAATGAAACCGAACTATTGTTTCATTTTTCAAAACATAATAAAAATAATAGCTTCATTCCGCGCAAGGCGCGGGTCTTATCCTAGTTATAAAATTAAAAGCTTACCAGATTATCTAAACTCTACTAAAATATATATAGGCTTATAGCTTTATGAAGGATTACATGAGAAGTCTAGCTTTTAGAAAACGTCAAGTAGCTTTTCTTATGGACTTGCTGGGACGTTTATATCATTCAGAAGCAAGGACTTGCGGCCGTTGCTTGATTCCACAACTGAACAATACCGAGTGAAAAACATGTACATCTTCTTTGCTTGTTGTATAGAAGAATGAACACATTAACACCCAAACAAAGATAAACCAGTTGACAAAAAAAAAAAAAAAAGAAAGATAGATAGTTTCTGTTTGCTTAAAGTATATTTATTTATTTATTACCTCAATATACTAATAATTTAGTTTCTTGACAAACAAGCACAACAAACACATGGGAAGTAGAAACCATCCACAGTTTTTTCTTACATAAAAAGAAATAAATAATTAACTGAAATAGAGAACTGCTCGGAGTCCTCTACGTACCTTATATTAAGAGCACACACAAAGAATATTCATCATCACACTCACTCGTCTTCGTTTCCGTCGAGGGTGAAAGTGAAGGGAGCAAACTTGTAGCCATCGCCTTCGTAGAACTTGTTCTGATACTCCACCCAGTGAAGACGCAGTGCGTGAAGGAACGCGCTCAACGTCTCCATCACCAGAAGCACTCCCACCGTTGCAAATATGAAGACGAGGATCCCAACGATCAAGATGAATATATTGTTGAAACTGTTGCCGGGAAAAAAAAAAGGAAGAGGAAGAGAAATTGTGTTGTTATTAGCAAATGTTGCATAACTAATATTTGGAGAGAAAGTAAAAGATGTAACTGCATTTACTTACCCCCATGCCATAACAAGAACCTTCTCATAGAAGACTGAGGACAACTCTGAGTGGGCAAGACTGAACAAGTGAAACATATTGGATTAGTAATGACATGCTCAAGTTTTGGTCTATACCAAAATAACAATTTTAGTCACAGACCAATACTTTAAATTCAACATATAAAACCATATGACCGATGATAGTGTGACCAGTGCTAGTGTTTATAAGACTTTTATTACATGATGCGTCTAGATTATATCTGACTAGTTAACTAGTAAGTCTTTAGTGTCTTTGAGAAAAGCAAAAATTTGTACCTGAGGGCCCAGAGACGAAGATAAGAAGCAGTGTTGGAAACAGCTCCGAGCACAAACTCAATAGTGTGAATGAGCTGGTGCACAAAGATTTCGCTGAATTCAAACTCTTCGTGTCCATGAGATCCTCCATTTGTCTCTACTTGAAGACTCTCATCTGTCTCATCAAGCTGTGCGTATGACTGGCCTTGATGTCTCTGAAGGAAAAAAAAGAAGAAAAAATCAAGTTTTCGATATGGTCAAGCACAAATTCAATTTTAAGCTTCACAAGTAAACTGGCGACGAGGAAAATGGACTCACAGCTTCATGTTGTTTCTTCAAGATGAACGGCTTTGGCAACAACATCCACGGAACAGATACCAGTGCCAGAAAGAGGAAAGTGAGCTGAAATAGAAGATGAATGAGATGATGAGAACATATAAATACAGAGAATGAGCATTCTTAGATATTGATACAAACCTGTACTGTTTTCTGGTTAGGGAAAAGCTGGTTCTCTCCTAAATCTTCCATAGGGCTCAGGAACATGTAGATCATTACGTGATATAAATCAGCTTGAGAACCAGTGCACCACTTTATGATGATAAGTACCGAGAGATAGCCAAACAAGCAGTTCAAGAATATCATTTGGGGAACGAACTGGAACCTGGAACCATGTCAGATCATACACTTAACTATGACTAATACCGATATTATTTGTTAGGATGTATTACGAACTAGAAGGTGCACGTATTGGCTGGGGAAGGTAAAATGAATAAACTCACCATATGTTTACAGCACTTTTGAAGAATTTTGCATTAAAGAAGCTCATTATGATTCCAAGGTTCATTTGGGCAACTCCAAGAAGGATTGACATTTTCATCTTAAGCGAGTTCAGGAACGGTAGCTCGCTGCGGGTACCATGCCACACAGGATCCACGCCAAATGGATAAGTGTCTCGGGTCTTGATCAGACCAATTGTGGTAGCCTCACTGAACAAGAGAGCAGAAGACAAAAACTCAGAAGCGTCAAGATTTTTTTTTATTGAAGGGTTTCGAGAACTAATCGACATACCTGCAAGAGGCATCACGGCACTCATATGCTGAGGGAGCAAACAATGGGAATGGTAATGAGAAGAACTCGTTGTAGATTAAACCAGTGTATATTGAGAAGAGTGACATCATCAATATAACGTAGCGGCCACCAAAAGCCATTTCCATAATATCCCCAAGTTTCTGTAGCCAGGAAGCAAGGATTGATTGGTTAGCATCTTGAATTGCAAGGAAGAAAAACATTGACGACTAACCAAAGGAACAACTAAGGAAATGACATATTATAAGTACATTGCTCTCTTTGGAACGTTCAGGTAGAATTTGTTTAATATGCACACAGCTATTAAAACAGCAACATACAATAAAACAATATGCGAGTTTTGCCAATCTGATACTGGCTCAGTAGGAACATAAATGTTGCCAGTTAAGGATATTACCTGGCTCGAAAATTTCTTTTCATTCCATATTAGACACATAGTTGCAAGCAGCAGACAGATTCCATGACCCCAGTCACCAAACATAACAGCAAACAGGAAGGGGAAGGTAACAATTGTGAATACAGTAGGATTGGCTTCCTGATATTTGGCTACACTGCAAGTAATAATCAAAGAAGATCAGTGAAATTCAAGAGACAAACACTAAATGGACAGTGCATGCGGAAAAAATAAAGCAAGCAAGTTGAGTTGATTCTAGCAGCTGAATTGATTAAGAAAAACACATCTTAGAGAAGAAAATTTAGGCGTATTCCAGAATGAGCAAGAAAAAGAAGCCAATGTGAAGTTAAAAGCAATTGAAACCAAAACGAAAAATTATATTCTAACGAGTATGCAAATAGCAGAAGCTTAAAGGTTAAAACTAGTTAATAGTTTATTTCAATTTCATCTTTCCCAAAGAGGAGGAGCAACTCCAGAAAGAGGTGCTTACCCGTATGCATCAACAATTTCCTGAAACGCAGTGGTAAATTTGTTTGTGCGGAAAAATGTCGGAGGCATCTCTTTGGTCCTCAAAACCTGGAAGATTGATCCAACTTGAGAATTGGAGTCAACCGCAGCTCGCTGCAACGCTTCTTGAATCTGCACATGCAGAAATTTTAAATTAATGTATCACCAGTATATATACAATACCGATTATATGGAAACTAGAGTTACTCACTTCTGTTGCTGCAAACACAGGACTCCAGCCCTCACCCACAAGGCACTTCTTAGTCACATCAAGACTAAGCATGTTCAAAGTGTGATAGATGGCTTTTTCTTTGCGAACCTACATGGGTATAGGTTAATGATGATTATTGATCTCAGCTACACAACATCTAAAATTGGACATCAGTAACCACTCTACTAGTGAAGAGAAAGTTCCAAATAACAAAAGACCTTGAGGTTCCATTGCTCAAACTTATCTCCAATGGTCTCCAGAAGAATTTTGCGGTGATCCAACCCAGCACTTATGGTAGTTTTAAGCTCTGCTAACTGACCCGAAACCTGACGCATTATGAAAAGACTAGACAACGTTAATAGTTTGTGAGAATATACAATCATCATTGCAGATAACAGATAAATCACTGGCCAACAAATCACTCTCTCATGGATGCTAACCGAGTATGCACAAACATAACCCACCCAACGATCACTTGAAACTAAAAGGGAAGACAAAAAGGTACCAGGATTTCCATAACATGATTTTCTCATCCTTAACAAGTAAACTCTCTGAGACCTATTGAACCCTAGCCTTAAGGTATAGTAACCGTTCAACGTTAAAAGTTACCTTTGCATCACAGGTTGATTACTATTAGGATAAAGATTCTAATGACTAGAAGCTAAAGTCAGTAAACGCAACCCCCTAATGAGCATTATGCAGAGAAGATATCCATAAATCAAGCGTTAGTGTGGGTTGTTACTCAAAAGAACCGACTACATATCCATTACCTTAACATTTATCATCTGTAGTTCACGCCTAGAAATAAAGTTAATAGTTGTACAGATAAAAAACACATGACTATGGCACATAAGATAATACACCTAAATCACTGACACGTCCAAAAATAATACATACCTCGGTCATCATTTGAGCTTGTCTGCCAAGTTCTTCGCTGAAAGGATAGCGATTGGCCCCAAAAGCTTCACATATCTTCAGAATTTTGCTTTTTGCTCTTTCCCCAGAATAGAAGACTACAAATACATTTTTCTCAGCCTGTAACATTTTTAGATAAAAAATCAATGTCTAGTAGAGGCAAACAGAAAAAGAATATTTTTCTACAAAAGCCAGTATTCCATGTAGAACAAATATAAGCACGTGGGTATGAGAACTTAGAAACTACATATAGAATCCAAACTCAAAATTGCATGAGCCTATGAAGGAAAAAAATATAATAAAAAGTAAGAAAGCAGCCAAACTCCTGCATCAGAAAAAAGTAACACTTTCAATGTGTAGGAGAAGCTGGGAGCAGAAAAGAAGCAGCTAACCTTCTCCCCAGAGTTGGGATCAACAACGGACTCCTCAATGACAGATTGTCGAATGAAGATGTTGCCCCTAGTTGCACGAAATAGGATCCTCTCGAACACCATAGACTTTTCGCGAGGCACAAGCCCAGTGAGGAATCCAAGCTTCACTTGCTTAGTTGGATCAACAGACTTCTCCTGTTAGAAAGGAAAGTGTGTAAGGCTATTTGCATAGAGCTCAACTTAAAGAAGTAGAACAGTCATAGCTTTCGTACTTCCTGCAACAAAGGAGTCTCCAGGACGTCTTCACCCACTTGCTGTGATTCTATCTCACTCTGCTGAGCGGTAGCACTTCTATGGGCTGACGCAAAAAATTCACCAGCCTAAAAAAAAACATTCACATGAATATAGCACGACATGCACATCCAACGCCTTAACCAAAACATTTTAAATATGCAATTCCCACAACGGAAATCCCACAAAGTATAGTGTGGTAGCACTAACTTTTTTCCTCAGGTAAATATATATACAGAACCACAAAGCTGTCAAATTAGTTACAAAACCAAATCAGGACTCTCTGTGTAATAAGACAACTACAAACACCCCACATGATCTTAGTAAAAGGAGAAGATATAACCTTCTCAAGAACGAGCTTGTACTCCACAAGTTCATTGTAAGAGCGTTGTAGCTTGTCATTATTAGCATTGATTTCAACAAGTTCAGCTTCTAGCTCCCCAAGCTTTACCTGAAAAAGAAGAAAGAAGGGATTAAAAAGCTATAAACCTGAAGCCAATAGAAAGCCAAAAAAAGAAAAAAAGGGGTTCACCTCAACATCATCCAAATCAATATCAATATCTTTGTCTAGAATAACTTTGGGAGAGACTCCAGCCTTTGACATTTGGTCTTTGAAGAAACGTATCTTCCGTGCCATCTCTCCACATCTTTTGATCTTCAAATACATAATCAACAATGAGATTGTAAGATACAATTTCTTCAAACATACATTCAGAGATATCAACTTTTACTTTACCTGAGCAGCATAAGTCCGTTGAAATGGACTCTTGTCCGAATTAAGCTGTAAACAACATCAAAAATCGATCAGAAGAAAAAAAAACACAATCAGATGATAATGGAAGAGAATAGTTAGTTAGGTACGTCTTTGAATTGGAGGAGGCCGAGATCGCCGAGATAGGAGACGGTAAGATGAGCTGATTCCATGGGAACAATGACCTGAACGAGCTGCATCGGCTCCGATCGCATCAAATCCATCGGCGGACAACAACCGCCACCACCGCCAATCTCCGCCATGTCGAAATCGATGAGTGTGATGTGATGTGGATCGATGAGAGCTTAAAGACAAGATTGTCTTCTCGACTCGTCTCGTGTAGTTACTTACTGCCACGTACTTACTTTATATTATATACATTAGATGTAGATTTCACCATGTGATTCATGGTGGTGATATCATTCACAGATTTTGAATGATTGCCACTGTTAATGAAATTACAGCTTTATCCTCGTTTCCACATTTTAAATCGGGCTTTTATGAAACTGGTACAGCCCAGCTACTTTTTTTTAGTATTCCCACGATTGAACATGTATATGACCGCCGAATCCTCCTATATATTAAACTAGCTCTTGATCCACGCGTCCGCGCGGGTGTATGTTCTATGTAATCATATGTTTTCATACTCATTATGTTATAGTTTCATATGTTTTTCATGTTTGACATTGCCGTGTCTTGTCAATATTATTAGTTAATGTATAAACTATGAAAATGTGTAGTAAAAAAAAACTATGAAATTGTGTTTTTCTTGTATTGTGCTTTTGTTTAGTTTATTTGGTAAACAAATATAAGTGGTTTAACTATAATTGTTGGTTTTATTATATTATATTATAAATATTTTGCTTAAAAGTTAAAATTTTGTATTGCAAATTTAAAAACAAATACATTATTTAGACAAACCAATAAAATAATGAAACTTAAGAAAACAACATAAAATGAGAAGAATGTAAAAAGATAAAATAAGAATTGTTTTCTAAATATAAGATTATAACTATGGGCCTAGATATAAACACTAAGTTCATTTGATTTGTTTCATGTATCTTAATAATTTTCAGTTGTTAACTAATTAGGGTAGGAAAAAAATAGTTACTCTAAAGTTTGTTAAAAAAATCACATACGAATGGCAAAGGTGAGGCTAGGGTTCCGTAGCTAAGATATCAATCAATTTGTTGATTGCAGAACGAATTTGTTCTTTGAAATCCTTTCACCAAACACCAAGATGCTATCCAAGTTGAAATGAATGATTGAAAAAAGATCAAATATTGTTTTTATTAAAATTATGTTTCAGTGTCACTGTGTCAGCCACCAGATTTATACATGTGAATGAATCAAACCTGGAAATAGCAAAAGTGAAAATTCATATAAGAACACACGCATAGAATCACATAACTTTAAAAGGAACACATAGAAACATAAAGCGTATAAGACATCTGTGTATATTAAAATCACATACCCTATCACCCCAACAGTTCAAGGTTGTCAACAACTTCTTTTAAACTACAATCAAAGTTTTTTTTTTGAGATTTTCCATCGTTATGTGTATGATGGATTTAAAGTCGGTACATGAGACTTGGATTGCAAGAAGCGTGGATATTATTTCCCTAGAAAAAAAACACTTAAATATATTAGATTCTAGAAACATAAGTAATGTTATAAAGAGAAGAAACATTATAAATATAAAGTTACCCATTGATCTTCTAAAACCATCTCAAAGGTATCACCTCCGAAAGATGTGTGTTGCTTCCAAGAAGAATGCAAACATGTCACTTGAACTCTCCAATTGTTTTTGTAAGGTCTCAGTGTGAATGAAATGAGAAAAAGCCGTCACGATAGAAATGTTTAGGATTTGAATTTTCTTCGTTAGATGGAGTCGATATATATACATTATATAGTTGCGATTGGAAAGAGTAGGTTAAATTTGAAAAAAAAAAAGATTTGGTTAATTGTGAGTAACACAAAATCTCACGAAATTTATGTCTGTGAAATTAATTAATATCCTTTCCTTATTTATGATATCATATTTAAAAGAAAATACATTTTTAACGATAATTATGTGTTTTGCATGATTTAAAATCAGTATATGCTGATTGTGTTAGTTAACTAATATCATTTATTGATATGGAGACTGCGTATAAATAGGAAACCAAATAATTTTTTGTTTTGGAAAAATAATATTTGTTAGTAGTAAAGATATTCTGCAGTTAGTTGTTATTAGGTATAAGTAGAATCGTTTTTGGAAAAGTTTGTTTCGATTTTGAATGGATTAAATCTTCTGATTTTTTTTTTGTACTGGGTCATAATTTTAAACAAATCATAAATTGGGTATGTTTTAAAATCGCTTAACCATATTTGGTTTAGATTAATATACACAATGTTGATTTCTATATTCAACTAAGAAACAAAGAATGCTAAGAAATGGAAATGGTTGATGTGAAGATACATTATCTCATCATGGTCTAAATTAAATAACATGTTTTCTGAATTAGTTACATGTTTTTTGAAACTTATGATTTTACGTTTTGGTTTAGGTTTATTATAATACAATTGGATACAGGTTTCTACGGTTTGATTTTGAATACGATAAGTTGTGATTATGATCTCGGCCATCATTTATCATAAGCCCAAAACGTTTGATTTTATTTCAAACCAGACTGCCGAAAGTTGTGGATTGAACGTCAAATACGATTTGATAAAAAGAGAAATAATGATATGGAATATGATGTATATAAAATGACAGAGTTCAAAGTCAGTGGCATAGATATGTAATTATTGAGGAAAATTCAGGGTCATTTTCTTTTTGTACTTCAGTTTTAATAGTTTAGATGAGAAGTCATTTTAGTGATTTCTGGTGACGTGTCGCTCATAGGTGAAGTTTCAAGAAATTTTTATAATTTGATTGGTCGATTGTTCTTAATTTTTATTTATTTAATTTAGATCTAAATATTTAAGGTAAGTCAAAAATCATTTAACATCACTTGGCATATAATCTAAAGAATATTACAAATAACAATTTATGGAAACTAATTCTCGAAATTATAGAAAGATTAATAATGTTTTATTTATTACTTTTAATATTTATAAACTATAAAATATAATGAATGAAATTTTATATAAGATAATTATAATAGTTTTATACTCTAACTGATGAATTGTATTTGAATATAATTATATAATAACTATTTTAAATATTACAAAATCTAAGCATATTTATTAATATTATTTTCAAATTATTTAGCGTTTTTAATGAATAAATTTATCTGAATTTTAAAATAAGTTATAAAATGTTATAAATTATTTATAAAAGATAAAACCTACTATATATTGATTGAGAAATAACTTGAGTGATTTTTTATTACGTGCATGAATGGACTCTTCAAATCCTCCTATATATTAAATGAGAAGTCACTTTAGTGATTTCTAGTGACGTGTCGCTCATAAGTGAAGTTTCAAGAAATTGTTATAATTTGATTGGTCGATTATTCTTAATTTTTATTTATTTAATTTAGATCTAAATATTTAAGGTAAGTCTAAAATCATTTAACATCACTTGCCATATAATCTAAAGAGTATTACAAATAACAATTTATGGAAACTAATTCTCGAAATTATAGAAAGATTAATAATGTTTTATTTATTACTTTTAATATTTATAAACTATAAAATATAATGAATGAAATTTTATATAAGATAATTATAATAGTTTATACCCTAACTGATGAAGTGTATTTGAATATAATTATATAATAACTATTTTAAATATTACAAAATCCAAGCATATTTATTAATATTATTTTAAAATTATTTAGCGTTTTTAATGAATAAATTTATCTGAATTTTAAAATAAGTTATTAAATGTTATAAATTATTTATAGAAAGAGATACACCATACCTCCTACACCTATTTCACATTGTTGTATATTAAAATGTTTACTTCCACATTGGCAAGAGATCTCAATTCAAATCACTTTTCTCTTCAAAAGGTTTTATTGTTGCAATTTAAAAAGGAAATATCTAAGGGTTCTGGTGGTTTTTACCAACTCTTTTGTCTAAAAAAAGAAGCCAATAAGAACGCAAGACAATGCTATTGAGGATCAGTTCTCTGTCAACAAAAAACACTCTAAAAAAATCAAAAGCAAGTGAAGCTGGAGAAATGGAAGAAGAATCTATTCTTTTTTTTTTGTTGAACACCAGTTCACTTAGTGTTATTTCTTGAATTTGGTTTCTTATTTTATTGGCTTTAATTATTATTCATTTTCTCAAAGAAAATAACATTATATCTCTTGCAATTACTTTTTGATTAACACCTAATAAATAGTTGAAAGAAACTATATTATCCTACTATCTCAATCTGTATATTTTGAAATACAATTTAATTAAACAATTAATAATGAATAGTTATATGTGGTTCAAGGCAAAATATTTGCAAAACAAACAAAGCTAAGGACAAATGAGATATACCAACAAGTTTTAGTTAACTTCTAAATAAAAGACTTTATATACAACACAATTTCACTTATTGACAATATAGTAGGATACACAACTTCTAATTTTTTTTCCATCTTAATTTGATTAATAAATGATCAAATCGCAAGATACACAATCACCAAAACCCATAACAAAAGGACATTACAAGAAAAATCGACATGGGGCCGAAAACCCAAAATTGAGAAAACTCTAATGTAGATACACTCTTCGACGAATCTGTATAAGCTTCCGCCTCCGAAAATAAAAACATCACCCTGTTGAAACCAAAACAAGAGATACACCAAACCTTCTCTACTAAAGATCTATAAACGAGAAATAAAACCAAGGACAATCTAAAGCTGGACCGATGGTGGCTGTGGAAACCCACTCCATCGCCCGGAATCACTAAACACAGTGACTTTTTTTCTCTCACAACTTCTAAATATAACAAAAAAATGTTAGTTCTCTTTTCAACTCAAATCAGCAAAATTTAATAAAACCTACAATATAATTTTAGAATAACAACATATTACATTTATTATTTTCAGTATAAATTAAAATTAAAATATTTTATAAAACTAAAATATATTTTAATACAAAATAATTTTATTGTAAATTCACCCCTCCACAGGGTTTAAGAATTTTGTATTTCTCTAACAAAAAATAATGCTACTTCTCTTTTCAACTCAAATCAACAAAATTTAATAAAATCCACAATATAATTTTAGAATAACAACATATTACATTATTAATTTGCAGTATAAAGCAAAATTCAAACATTTTATTAAACTAAAATATATTTTAATACAAAATAATTTTATTGTAAATTCATCCGCCCGTGGGGGGAGGAGGCAAAAGGAGAGTTTTTCTCCTCTTAGCGCGCCACGTCAGCATTTTTATGGGTCAAAAAAATAAATAAGTATTGATCAAGAATCAAAATCAAGTTATTTATTCTTCAATCAAAGTTTTATCACCAGACTACTATGAATACTTGACATATTTTACGCATAGTACTATATATTAGAAGGATAATTTCTCTCTTCTCAACGCGTCACCTCAGCATCTTTGTGGATCCGACAAAGAAAACAGTAAAAAAATATTAATCAAGAATCGAACTCAGGTTTTATTCGTCAAACAAAGTCTTACCACCATACTAGTATGAATACTAGACATATTTTACGTATAGTAGACCATAATACCTAAGTTACTTTATAAATAAAATAAATATTTAAAAACAAGTCATGTTTAATCCTCGATTAATCATTAATTCGCTAGGTCTTCATCATTCGCCCTACTAACGCATAACGTCATTCCGAACATGGTTTTAAACTAATCTAAATCATAAAGTGATTGTTTGTGTTTTCATGAATCATTTTCCTTAACTCTACATCTACATCTCCAAGTTTAACCTCGTTAACTAATAATGGACCACGTTCGTAACACTTCTTGCACTCTGCTTGTATATATTCTATCTAAATAGAGGAACTTTTCATCTCTGATTTGTTCATTGATTCTTTCCCTAGTCAAATTTCATTACTTTTTCTCGAAAATGACTTCATTTTCAGCTCCAGTTACTAATGTCGTTACATGCTTCTTATTTTTTTTATTCTCTCTACTATGGTCAAACTGCTCAGTTTGTGGTTGCTCGTCGCCTTTGTTTCTGGGATTCACAGAACATGAAAAAATGGCGAATTTATGGGAATTAGAAAAGATTGAGAAGAACATTAGCATTTAACAAAGATCAATTTTTACTCTGTTAATTAATAATGGACCACGTTCGTAACACCTCCTAAATTACGCTTAATATATACTCTATCTAAACGAATGAACCTTTCATCTCTAATTCTCTCCTTAATTCTTCTTCTAGACAAATTTTATTACATCTTCTTGAAAATTACTTCACCTTTTGCTCCAGTTGCTAAAATCGTTTCTAGTCTTTCAACTTTCAATTCTCTTTACATTGATCAAACTGCTTAATTTATGGATGCTTACCGCTTCAGTTACTAAGATTCTCAAAACATAAAAAATGACGAATACATGAGAATTAGAAAAGATTGAGAAGAACCTTTGACATTTACCAAGACTACATACTAACTGTCGATATCTATAATTTTTTAGAATTTTATTAACTAATAAAAAAGACTTCACACGCCATATTAGTTCAATTTATATGTCAAACATCAAAAGATATAATAAAATAAAATTATATAATACATACACTATGTCCCCCGACTCCACACACCCCTAGTAATAGTTATAAAACTAGGTATTTATATATTTTGTACTGAAAGGTGTTTTAAGTATTTTGGAATTTGAGATGCAAATTTTGGTAAGTTAACGGTTCATTACATTCATCTCTCATTGTTCAGAATCAGATATAAGAGACGTGATCAATGTATAAAAACTAACATCTATGATGGTCCATGGGTATGGATATCTTCAACAGAGCAAAAGAATATGTGAAGAAGATAGGTGAAGAAGGGAGGCCTCATAAACCCAAGATGGTAATATAAGCCAAACGAGAATGAAAGTCTCAAAACAGCGCCTTATTCTTCACTTTCATGTGGCACAGAGTGCTCTTCAGGTATGGTCATGAGCAGGGCTTTTACCTTCACTTTCATGTGGCACCGAGTACTGGGTAAAAGGTGTCATGAGCAGCTCGTGCAGTATCATGGAGTTGTTCTCTATCTGGATAATGCGGGGCTGCTTTGCCAGAGTGTTCTCCATCTCAGCGACCTTCAGTTGCAAAACTCGAAACTGATTCACCAGATAATTTGCCGGGACAGAGTGATCTACCTGGAATGATAAGACAAATATATTTTTAAACTGAAAGAAGCAGAAATTATGAAGCCTCAAACAAGCTCAACACCAAATAAAGAAATAGAGAAGTTACCAGTGGTGGCTCTGGAAAAATCTGACCGCAATGGGCGATTGTGACGGGCTGGGAAGGGTAAATCAATCCATCTCCAGCCATCTGCTCAACGCGGCTAATCACATCAAACCCAACCACAACTTTTCCAAAAGCGACCTGATCGCGATCGAGGTAAGGGGACTCCCTAAGGAGGAGCATGAACTGAGATTCGTAGGAGGTGTCGTCGTCACCAGTGTTGACCATGGAAAGGATACCTTTACCGTTGTGCTTCCTTATCAAGTTCTTGTCCGTGAAAGGAGAGCCATAGATCGACTCGCCTCCTACTCCGTTCCCATGAGTGATATCTCCTCCATACCATATTCTATTTGGGATTACACCGTGGATGATGGATCCCTTATAGTGGAGTGGTATACCAGACTTCCCAATGCCTTTCTCCCCTGTACAGAGCGCCCGAAAGTTCTCAGCCGTCGTCGGGTTCGAGTCTGCGAACAGCTCTATCTCGATCCGACCAACAGTTTCGAAGTTTACGGCGATTTCGAGGAACACTATAGGGTTATTCGCCATCGGTAATTAATTGATCACAGATTGGACTCGTATGAAACCAGATCCTTTTTACTTTTGGTCGGAGAATAACTCCAGATACTCCTCTCGCTCCTTTTAATTTCTAATTAAACCCCCAAGCGAAAAACAATTTCTTTTTTATTTATTTTTAAATATAAAAATGGGTTAAAGACCTTTATACCCTCAAACAAACAGACTTATTACTAAATCAAACCTAACTAACCGATTCGAACCAAAATATAACCGGATTAAACCTAAGTTTTTACCCTATACTCTAAACGACGCCGTACTACTCTAAACCTAAACTTCTACTCGACTCTCTCTTTCTCAGGCGACAAACTTGGCGACGGCAAGACCCGATAGTTTCTCCTGTTTCTATCAACTTCGAAGCTCCAATCGAGACTCTATCGATATATTTCATCTTTCTCCTAACTTTCTTACATATTGGTAAGTGATTTTCTCTTTATTTGGTCTCTCTAAAGATCCGATTATATAATTGGGTCAAACAAAATTTGGGGAAAAAAGTTGTAAATTGTAGACAAATCTTGAATAGGGTTTAGGAAAAGTTTATTATGGATAGTAAGTTTAGGAAAAGGTTGATGAAAGGTTAGATGTATTCTTTTGTTTGAATGCGAAATGGGACCAATAATGGTTGTGAAATTGTAATGTTTTTGGATAAATTGTCTAAGAATGGTTAAGATGCTGTGTTAAAACAACAAATTTGATTTGGTTTGGATTCTGGATTCTGTGATAAAATATAATTAATTTGTGTAGTTTTTGGTGAGTTTTTGTGAATATGGTGTGAGCATATGTGATCGATGACTGACTTTGTTGTTTTGGATTTTCAGGGGATCTAAATAATGGCAGGCCATAAGAAAAAAGGAATGACCACAAGAGCCCAAAGAAACACTGCTCCTGTAGTAGAAGAGCTTATATGTGGGAACTCAAGTGATGATTCTGATGATTCTGTTGCTCCATCCGAGGTAATGATTTTTGATTCAGTTGAATAATGTGTTACTTCTCGTGTATTGGTTAGTTGAATAAATGGTTGACTCACTGTTCAAAAACTTGTTTGTTTTATTTTCCTTGCAGGAATGCCAGCCACTGCCACCTTCTAATCTCTACTTCGAGAACACCGAGTTTACCAAGACGTCTAAGATACAGAGCAAGTGCGCTGTGACCCCGACGGTTGAAGTCATCAAAACGCTAAAAGATGAGTTGCCCTGGTTTGAAAGTCACTCTCAGTTTAGACACTTTTTCCACATGCCGGAAGAATCAAACTTGAAGCTCCAGGGTATGTGGATGCTTCTACTGCGCACTATTCCTTTAGAGAGAGCAGGGGACGCATCTTGGTTTGCGGTTAATGGTGTACCCATTCGGTATTCCATGAGAGAGCATGCACTCATCTCAGGATTAGACTGCCATGATTACCCACCCAATTATAAGAAGTTGGGAAGTTTCGAGTTTGTAGATAGNCAAACTTGAAGCTCCAGGGTATGTGGATGCTTCTACTGCGCACTATTCCTTTAGAGAGAGCAGGGGACGCATCTTGGTTTGCGGTTAATGGTGTACCCATTCGGTATTCCATGAGAGAGCATGCACTCATCTCAGGATTAGACTGCCATGATTACCCACCCAATTATAAGAAGTTGGGAAGTTTCGAGTTTGTAGATAGGCATTTCAAAACTCATGGCGAGATAACAATAAACTCTGTGAAAGAGAAATTGTTGTCTATGAGATCGTGTGGGGATCGACTGAAGATGGCGGTACTGTATTTTCTAGGCACACTTATCAGAGGGAACGGAAAGTATAATGGACCCATGGACTCTTTCATATTAAGAGTCGCCAATGATTTGGAGGTTTGTAAAACCTTTCCTTGGGGTCGCTTGACATTTGAAGACAATATCCGTTCAATTATGAAAGTGATGAAGCATCTGAAGGGAAAACCTAAAGCGAATGTCAACTTCCCAGGATTTATAATTCCTTTAGAGGTAATTTATTCTTAACTTAGATTTTACTTGTTGTATGATTGTTTTTTGACAAATTTTTTTATGTAGATCCTTGCATTTGAGTGTATTCCATCTCTGAATGCAAAATATAGAGAAGAAGTAGAAGGTTGTACGAGTAACTGTCCGAGGATGTGTAAGAAGCGATTCCTAAGTGACAGTATGAAGGGCTATCCACTTGACGATTTGTACAGAACTCTTGGAAACACCACGGTAAATAATCTCTTTCAGTTATTTTTATTAAGTTTTCAGAAATACAATATGTGCAAACGATATTTTTTTGGTTTATATTTCAGACAATTCAAAGTGTTCTGATTCCTACTCTGGCTGAAGAAACTCTCATGGCGCGAATAGTAGAGGACGAGCCAGAATACGATAAGGAAGATGGAGTAAGTAACGAGTTGAGCGCATGGCTTACTATAAAGGAGAAGCCTATCTGGTGGAAAGAGCTCTATGAGTTAGATGTGGCTGCAAGAGAGTTTTCCAAGAAAAAAGACAAAGAGAAAGTGTCTGAAAAAGCATCCTCCTCTAATGTTGGGATGGAGAACCTTCTGGAAAGGTTCGAAGATATGGTGATGACTTCATTAGTTGAAGTGAATGTGAAATTGGAGACAGTGGAAAAGCGGCTTGATTGTATTGAGAAGAAGCAACGTTTTTTAAAACAGAAGGTTATGAAGATGAAAGCAATGGAGAAGCGTCTTGATGCCATTGAGAAAGGTCAAGGTGTCAAGAGAAAGAAGGTTAGGAGAACGGCAAGGAAACTGAAAAAAAAAGGTATTGACAACCAGAGCATGGGTAGCCCCATCCTTGACAGTGGGTTTGACAACCAGGACATTGGTCTTGATAACCAAGACATGGGTTTTGACAACCAAGGAATGGATTTTTACTGCGATTTTAACAGAAAAGGTGTTGAGGAAGATAAAGAAGATGTGGAGGAAAATAAGGAAACTGAGGAGGAGATCAGTGAGACTCAGGCTGAGAAAGAGATTGGTGATACTCGGGTTGAGGAAGAAATGGTTGATGAGAAAAAAGATGAAACCGAGGCAGATGAAAACAAGGAAACTGAGGAGGAGATCAGTGAGACTCAGGCTGAGGAAGAGATTGGTGATACTCGGGTTGAGGAAGATATCAGTGAGACTCGGGTTGGAGAAGAACCTGAGGACATTGAGAAACTAGAGAAAGAAGCTGAGAAAGAAGCTGAGAAAGAAGCTGAGAAAGGACCCGAGGAAGAAGAGTGTAAAAAATACACGGAGGAGGAGAAAGCAGGATGGATTCTTACAATTTTTAAGAGCTATGATGGAACTCCTCATTCTCCGGTTGTGGATCAGACAGATGGAACTCCTCCGGCTGGAACTCCTCCGGCTGGAACTCCTCCGGCTGGAACTCCTCCGGCTGGAACTCCTCCGGCTGGAACTCATCATTCTCCTGTTACACCACTACGTGGTAGGACAAAGGCAATGGCCAAGAGGATAGGAGGACCAGGTACACCAATTGGTAAAAGGGTACGTGTACCATCACAGTGGCTTTCCTCTCCTTTCATGGAAATGAATACCGATGAGATCGAAGGGCCAAAGAAGAAGCCTAAAACCAAGGCTTAGAAAGCCAGTTAGATGTTTAATATTTTGGATGTTTGATATTTTATTAATTCGGCTTTGTAGTGAACTTGTAGGATGGTATGTTTAAACATATGCTTAATATGTTGGATGCTTAATATGTTGGATGCTTAATATTTTGGAAGTTTGTTATTTTGGATTTGTATGATTTGTGTTGAAACAGGTTCGGACTAGTAATACAAGGTTTTGATATGCCTAAAAAATTAAATTTGTACTACTAGGTATTACTAGGAAATTATCAATATTTTATAAAATAAAACATTTAAAACGTGCAAAACACATGTAAAACGAGTAAAACATTTCCAAACCACATGTAAAACGTGTATAGACATTCCCAACATAGTAAGACCTAAGGTTGTAGTAATACTACGTTATTCATAGTAATACATTTGCAAAATTTCAACATTTATTAGTAATACCACATCTAAAACAAAACTTTTGTAGTAAAACAACCTCATTTAGACAGTTTAACATTGAATACAAAACATTGGTAGAAAAATATTTCAGAAAAAATGTATTTTGTGTTATTCACTTCATTATGACCTTTCCATAAAGACATTAATCATATAAGTATAAGGAAGTTTTATATGGAAATGCGAATTTTTATGGATTTTATGAAATTTCTAAATTTTTGTTGTCTACTTTTAAAAAAATATATAGACATATAAAAACAATAAAGTAAGTTACATATGATAAAAACAAATAATAAGACGAAAATATAAGTTTTTAGAGAAACATGCATATTACGAATAGTAGCTCTAGTAATACTAGTAGTCCATGAAACAAATAGTAGTTCAAGGTAGTTCTGAGTAGTCCGAACAACACATAGTAATCCTAGTAGTTTGAAAAGCACATAATAATACTAGTAATCCGAATAAACAACTTTCAACAGTCAAACCCCTGAACCTGAACCACTTCCACATTCAAAATACGCTGCCATACCTCCTCCTCTGGCTCTCTCTGTGCCTGTGGCTCTCCCTGTGCCTGTGGCTCTCCCTCTTCCACTCCCTCCTCCTCCTCTACCTCTTTTTCCTCTTCCACGAGATTCTCCCGCTGATGGAAACCTTGTTTGTTGCGGTTTTCCTTTCTTGACTTCAAATTCTGGAGGAAGTATTTTCATTGCTCTAACTTCTTCTGGTATAATCCAATCAGACATATGAGGAACAGGATATATTGTTCTGTGATAAGCCAAAGTCCACTGCTCCACCAAATAGTACTTAGAACAATATTCCGATAAAAGGACTTCTCTTCCTGCTTTATCAGCCATGAATGTTGCAGCAGCTACTGCATGAACACATGGATATTTGTCTTTATCAAATTGCTCACAGGTGCACGTCTTCATAGCCATGTCCACGGTATAATGTTTCCCGTCACTACCATGCACACTGTACTCGAGATGGTAGCTATTTAACTCGTCAACCGTAAGAAACCCTGCCTCAACACATCGTTTAGACATTTCCGTCTCCACAATAGGCACAAGCTTTAGTGCGGGTGGTATTTCAGCTGCCTCCTTCCTGTGGTCGTTAAACCATTCAGCAATTTTTGCAATGATAAAATCAAACATTGGAAGTAAGGTGAACTTTCTTGCGTTCTTAATAACACCGTTAAAAGATTCTGCTGAATTGGTGGTGTCAACATTGTACCTATCTCCTTCAAAATAACATCTAGCCCATTTTTTTTGTTCACAAGTAGTGTCAAGATACTCCGCTGCATTAGGATACTTCTTGCAAAAAGCGTCATAAAGGTCCAAGAACTCAGCCTCTGTATAAGCGTGTGCGCACTCCATAAACTTAAATGCACATGTATCTCGGTTGTTACGGACATATCCTTTAACATTCTGAGACAAATGCCATATACAATATCCATGAGCAGCCTGAGGGAACACTTGACGTACTGCCTTGATCAAGCCTTTGTTTCTGTCCGAAAGAAACACCAATCTAGGGACATCAGATATCACTGATTTCAGCTGTTCCATAAACCATAGCCAACTATCATATTTTTCACCATCTGCAACGCCAAACGCAATTGGGTAGTGGTGATGATTGGGATCCTGAGCAGTCGCAATAAATAACACTCCACCATAAACAGTCTTCAGATGTGTTGCATCCACAACGAGGACTTTCCTCATCGCGCGGAATCCTTCTATGCTAGCTCCCAAAGCCCAAAACAGATACTTAAATTTTTTGCCCTCATCCACGACCACACGAGTTATTGTGTCAGGATTCGTCTGCTCCAGCATGTGCATATAACAATATAATAAAGAATAACTCTCTTCAGGAGTTCCGCGCACTTTATTAGCAGCTAGTCTTTTTCCTCTATATGCCGTTGTGTATGATACATCCACAGCAACTCTGTGATGAACCAACTTGATCAGTTCTTTGGGACGTGGTGTGTCAAAACTTCCGGGATAATCTTGGGCCAAAACAGATGCAACGATTTGTGGTGTGCCTCTCCTTCTATTAGGCAGTGTTCTTGTGGTAACAACAGAACATCTATGCTGCTTGATGTAACTTCTAACTGACCAAAGATCTGTATTCGTTAACTTTGCAACACGCACAAACCACTTACAGCCTTCTTTGGATCCTCGGCNGCGACTTCAACTGAGGGTCCTGCTTCTCTTTCGATGACATTCTCATGCATCTCAATGTCTTCGTAATGTGTGAGCTCACCACCAGTACCTTCATTATCAGTTGCATCCTTCTCAGTACCATCTTCATCACCACCTTCTGTCTCAGTAGCCTCTGTATCAATAGCTTCTGTATCAGTAGCCTCTCTATCAGTAACCTCTCTATTAGTAGCTCTTCTTTCAGTAGCCCCTCTTTCAGTAGCCTCTCTATCCGATAGACCACCATAAAAATCAGTGTCATCATCCGTTTTGTAAAACTCCACATGTAGAACACTTCTACAATTCTCTTGATTTACTTGCATTAGATAACCAAAAACGTCTTCATCCTCCCAGATATATGATGGCTTGTTCGAATACATTACCATCGGAAAGTAACTAATCTTCGCTTCCGTCTTATAGTCATCTACCTTTATCTTTTTGCAAATACGCTCAACCAAAACAGAGCGTGTAATCTCCTCCACTGATTTCTTCAACACAATAGTGTGAATTTCATCTTCCCCTTCACCATCTCCCGAAATCCATTTCATTTCAGCCCCATCTTTAATATAATATCCTCCATAATCAAAACAAATGATTGTACAATGCGGATTTTGCATTTTCCTGAAATAAAAATAACGACAATTAGCATTATTTAAAAGTTTAAATTTAATTTCCACGATGTACACTCTTACTAAGACTAAATTTTTCAATACTAAATACACAGTAAAACCAGTAATACTAGTAATACTTGTAGGCATAATAATACCAGTAGTATCAGTAATACTTTTTTTCCTCAGTAAAACTGGGTATCTTAGTAATACCCAGAAATTATCCTTGCACTAATTAATCAACTTTTTAGTCTGTTTTTGTTCGGATTTTTCATTACCTATGGTATATACTTCATATTAATGACATTACACCCAAGAAATCATCAAAACGGGCTCAAAACATACATAAAATATACCCTAAAACCCATAAATAAAGTTTACAAAATCTTTTTAAATCTCTTAAAATTTTCATTCANGAAATTATCCTTGCACTAATTAATCAACTTTTTAGTCTGTTTTTGTTCGGATTTTTCATTACCTATGGTATATACTTCATATTAATGACATTACACCCAAGAAATCATCAAAACGGGCTCAAAACATACATAAAATATACCCTAAAACCCATAAATAAAGTTTACAAAATCTTTTTAAATCTCTTAAAATTTTCATTCAGTCTTTCTTTTGTTACACAAGCCGACATATACACTTATCTTTATAAGTTTTCCAGTAAAAATTTCATCAAAAACGGACATAAATTATACCCGAAATCCATATACACAGTTTTTAAAATCGTTTTCTCTCTCTCAAATTTTCATCAATTCTTATTTTTTTTGGTTACCCATGGTATACATAAACATTTAAAAGACATTTCACACAAAATTTCATGAAAAACGGACAAGATTTACCTGATTTTTAAGCTCCAAAATCGCCAATGGAGGGTGGGGAAGAAGGTCTACGCAGGAGAGAGGGAAGGCTGGAAATTCTATTGGTTAAGGTTGCTTGTGGTCCCCATTTGGTTGTTGTATGTTGGTTGGATAATTTAATTGAAATTTTAAATGAATTAGTGAGGTGGAGAAGAAATATATTAAAAAAAAGAAAGGCTAATATGGGGAATTCAAAGATAAAGGAGTAGTGAGAATAGAGAGGGGATAGGAAGAATGATTTTTTTCACATAAGAGTATCTGGAGTTATTCTCCCTTTTGGTCTGACCGTCCAATAATAATTACACGTGTAGAGTTAAAAGCTGTGTTCATTCTTTTTCGGTTTCTCTTTTATTCATAAACTAATTGTTTTACCCGCAAATACGATTATAAATATTTATTAGTTTATATTTTTTTAATAATTCAAATGTTTTCTGTATGCTATTCTGAAATTTGCCTTTCTCACTTGGATAGCTAGGCATAATAGATTTGATTAACTCTACTTGTTCCTTTTGTCAACAACAGTTGAAACAAGAAACCACTTGTTCTTTGAATGTAATTTCACAGTGAAAGTTTGGGCGAATCTTGCAAGAGGAGTGATCGGTGATGAGTACACCAAATTATAGAGTAAAATAGTGACTTTGATGATTTCAAGAGATCAAGTCTCCACAAAGATATTTACATTGAAGTATGATCTTTAGTCAATTATTAATAGAATATAAATGGAAAGGAATGGAAAAAGTCATTGGAAGAAAGCCTTTAGCCAAAACAGTGATGATCAAAATCTTAGATATAAATGTAAGAAAGAAATTTGCATGAGTACAAAAAACAAGAGATGCACGATTGGGAGATGGTCTTCGGTTCTAGTTCTCAACAAAACCAGACCAAAGACATTAGAGAGTATAGGTTCTAAAGAGTTTACATTAGAGAGATACTTACCAACACCAAGGTGAGTGTTTACGCTAGCATATCGAACTGTTCCCGTAAGGTTCTTGTTTTCTCTGTTAATGAAAACAGTATTGAGCAAACGTAAGACAAAATAAAAGAAGCATAAAGAGCTTCATAAAAATCACATGTAGGGGATGTGTATGTGTTTGGAGATCCCTATATTTCTTTGCAAGGCCAAAATCAATGATATACACCTACATTTATACCAACATTAACCAAGAGAGAGAAATAAGATAGAATCTTAACACATCTTCCTCTATGGGAACCATTAGATTTAACGTGTACCTCGTTTGCTTTGCGACCAAGTCCCATCAAGAAATTGTCTAGTTTGATGTTACGGTGAAGAAACCCCCTTGAATTGATATACTCAACTCTTCTAATCTACTAATAGTGAACAAACATCTTCAGTTGAAATCTCAAAACTTCCAACACTCTACTCCTTCATCCCCTACAAAAGTTAAGGTAAAATACTCACAAGTTGATCTGCAAGCATCAGAGCTAACGTCAAAGTTAGTTTCATGTTACAATAATTGAACAAATCCTCCAAACTCGGCCCAAGCAGATCAATCACCATCGCATTGTAGTCTCCTTGAACCCCAAACCACTTGAGGCTAGGGATCCCAGCTTCAACCACACACAAAAAAAGTAACCCATATGAGATGAGCATGTTTTAAATCAATCATCTAATACTTATAGATGTAAACTTACTTCAACCACCTGAGAATACTGAGAATGTAATGCCCATGGAGGCTTAGCTCGCTTCTTCGACTTCTCACCATCCGTCACCACTTCACCTAAATCCATAAAAAAAACATTAGAAATAATAACTAACCAGAAAAAAATCGTGAGACAAACCACCAAACCTGCTATTGTAGGTGTCGCCACCACATCGGTTTCAGGGTTTGTGTCTGCTTCAAGAGAGATCTCCATCACATACACATCAGTTAAAACAGGCTTCTCCGCATTCATAGCTTACAGATCAGAGGACACAATGCCATATGAGCTACAAAATAGAAAGGCAACCAGGGATGAACTCAACAAAAAAAAACTTGCAGACAACTGACAGAAGGTAATAACCAGACATTGCAACATAAAATTTGAAACTTTGGCATAAAAAAGAGGAACACTACCGTTGCTAACAAAGAGATTATAGCTCAAAACTCACGCAAAGCCAGATTGTTTCAGAGACACAACATACAAAATCTGATGCACCCTAAACAAAAAAATAAACTTTGCTATCTTGCAATGAGTTACAACATCACATGCGTTGGTGTTCAGACACTTTTAGTAACGTTTCATCACACCAAAAAAATATCAAACTCATAAAACAGAGATATCAGAATTGCCCAAAACGAAAACTTTAAAGACACCAAACAAACAAACAAAGATTCATCGAAACAATCACATATCAATTATCTCACCGTATGAAAGAATAAAGAGATGATTTTTACATTGATTAAAGATTAAAAGTCTCCACCTTTTTACGCTGATGATCTGTCTGCATCATTGCTCCTATCAGAGTGTGAGTGTGGAGGTTACCGGTGCGAGATCAAGCAACATGCCGAGGAGGCGAGGGAGAAGGAGGAGTGTTACACGTTTCTCATGGGTTTGAATCAAGAGCTTAGCTTTGTGAGAACTCAGATAATGATCATGGATCCTCCTCCTTCGTTGAACGAAGCCTACGTTTGGTTAACAAAGCGGACTTAATTCTCTATTGCCACACTAACTCTATCGGTTATTCTTATTTGCCCCACCTAATAAATCATTTAATTTTCTTTTAATTACAGAAATGTTTGTAAATACCAAATTATCCTCTATAAATCTATAAAACTACAACTAAACCTAAACTAACCCTCTAACCTAATCAGTGTATTTCCTTCTTTCCTCTTCTCTTTAGAACTCACGACCTTTCTCCCCACTAGCGAATTCCTCCCTTCTCTTTTGACAGAAACCCTAATCAATGAAATCAGCTTTCTTCTTCTCCTTGTTTGAAATCAATCCGACGGAAACCCTAATCAACGAAATTCCTCTCTCTTACAGACGCGTTTGATTCCGTGTGTCTCCTTCAACAGATGTTTTCGGTTTCATCTTCCTCATTCTCAAAAATCTGGGTAAGTTTTTATTTCTTTGGGTTTTATGTTCATTTGTAATGTGGGTTCGAAAATAATGGATAGAAATTTGTGTGTGAATGGTTAAATGATTATTGAAATGAAAAAATAGAAGTGATTTGAATGGGAAGCGATTTGAATCTTTTTAGAAATATGGTTTGAAAAAGAAAGGATTTATCTATGCTAATTGAAAATGATTTGGTTATAGTTTTTATTGTACTAGTGTTTGTGTAATTGTTTCTGTGAAACTTTGTATTTAATGATATAAAATTGAATGTTGGATATGTGAAATGAACATATGTAAGTCTGTTTCAGTTATGATTGAATGTTTTCTGTTACATGATATTCAAAGATCGAGATAATGGTAGTGAGACTGATGAGGAAGACAAAAGTTATGAGGAAGAGAAAGAACCTGAAGTTGAAGCTCAAGTTAAAGAAGAGAAAGAACGAGATGAAAAGAAAGAAAGCAGTGAGACTGATTAGGAAGACAAAGAAAGCAGTGAGATTGATGAAGAAGAGGGTTTCACGTTGAAGAAAGTGATGGAGAAAAGTAGAGTACAAACTGATACACTGTGAAAGAGTATTGAAGAAGACAAAGAACATGAGGAAGAAAAAGAACAAGAAAAGGGTGAAGAAGAGATTCGGGCTGAGGCAGAGCTCACAAAAGAGGGTGAAGAAGAGCTCGCACAAGAGGTTGAAGAAGAGGCAGAGATCAATGAGGCTAGAACCGATGAAACTCCAACACCACCACATGGAAATTAGGCTCGGGTTGAAACAGATAAAACCGATGAAACTTCAACACCACCATGAGAGAATCAGACAGAGGAAACTTCCACACCACCACGTGGTAGGACTAAATCAATGGCTGCAAAGAAACTAGTCACTACATCACCATGTGGTTAGATTAAGGCAATGACAGCGAGAAAGGTTGTGAAAGAAGAACCTAGAAAAGGTAAGCAGACTACTGTGGACACATAGAAAGCTGTCAAAACAGAGGAAAAATTCAGTGAGAAAAAAGAGGATGAAACAGAGGATAAAAAGAGGGTGAAGAAGAACATGGGGAGGACTGATTAAACCGAGGAAACAGCTAAGACTCCTGCTCAAGTTGGGATCAAAAGAAGGAATAAGTGTGTGGCGGTGAGGAAAGATGCAGCTTCGAAGAGGCCTAGAGGTAGACCGAGGAAGCCTGCTAATCCAGAGCAGTTCACACTGCTGCCAGCAAAGAGGCCACGTGTACCATCACAGTGGGTGCAAACTTCTTTCACCGAAGACGAAGAGCCAAAGTCGAAGCGTCAAACAAAGGCTAAAGCTTAAACATGTTTTGGTTAATATATTTGGGATGCTTGTTATGTATGTAGGATGCTATGTAAGACTATTTCTAAGTGTTGAACCTATGTAAGATATCTAAGATTGTTGTTTGTGTTGTTGCATGTTTGGACTAGTAGAATATTGTATATTACTTTGTGTTAAAACCAAAAATTTGAACTACTAGGTTTGATAGGTATTACTAAGAAAAAAAAATATATATATATGTCTTACCACTGGCTTCATTTACACTTGTAAGAAAAATTGAGCCAAAAAAATATGCATAAACATGTATGCATAAACATGTATAAAACGTGTTAAAAAAAGTTTCAACCAGAGAAAAATATGTCTAAAACGTGTTAAAAAAACACGTCTGAATTATTTACACTTAGTAGTACTCAAGCTGTTAGTAATATTCCCTTCTTCATAGTAATATTTTTGTAAATTACAATACTTTTTAGTTATACCACATTAAAACATCAAATTTATTAATAATACCATTGTATTTAGACATTTTTATATTGTTTGTAACACACTGGTAGAAAAACAATTCAGAAAATATGTATTATCTATTTTTCATCTCATTATGGTCTTACCATCAACATGTTAGTATATAAGTATAAGGATATTTTCTATGAAAATGAAAATTTTTCTATCAACTTGAAAAAATAAGAGTATTCAATGTCTATTTTGACTAATAAACACATATATGGATATATAATCGCATAATATATGAGAAATATATTTTAAAAATAATTATTAAGATGAAAATATGGTTCTTAGAAATATGCCTAATACATAGTAGTTCCAAGGTGTTCCAAGGTAGTTCAAGGTAGTTCAAAGTAGTTCCTAGTAGTTCATATTACACATAGTAGTACCAAGTAGTTCCTAGTAGTTCAAATTACATATAGTAGTTTATATTTTTGAAATTAATTGTTGATTTGAATATGAAATATCTTGTTTTAAGTTTCATTGCTTTATATAAAAGAGTTAAAAATTTAGTTAAAGAAAATTAATTTATATAAATATTTTATTACGTTTATTTTGCAAAATTAATTTTTGATTAAAATATTATTTTAATAATTTATTTTGTTATGTTATTGTTTATAAAAATATTATTTTGAAATAAATTTTCATAAATTTTTGGCTTTATTAATCATTTAACAATTTGAAAAAAAAAATCTAAAAAATTATTTGGTAAATATAATTTGGGATCCACCCAAAAAAATTTAAAAAAAATCTAAAAAAAATCTACACAAAAAAATCTAAAATGATGGGTCCCATTATATTTGAAAAGAAAAGAAAAATTAATAAAAAAGAAAGGGTAAGAAGGTAAAAAGAGAAAGAGTAGAGAAAGGTGGGGTAGTTAGAAAATGAGTGGGATAGTGAGAATATAAATTTTCTAAGTGTGGCAATAGAGAATACTTTCCTAACAAAGCAGATTCGAGAAGAAGCTGAAGAATGTGATCCATTGAACAATCGATTGTGTTAGACAATTCTGTGAAAAAAGAGATATAAAGAGA
Organism: Eruca vesicaria subsp. sativa; assembly: GCA_932364175.1. Classification (NCBI taxonomy): domain Eukaryota; kingdom Viridiplantae; phylum Streptophyta; class Magnoliopsida; order Brassicales; family Brassicaceae; genus Eruca; species Eruca vesicaria. Next base: position 47,223 of record CAKOAT010070044.1, on the reverse strand, counting down.
ATCAGAGAATGAAAGCGAAAGAAAGCCATAAATGGTGGATCCTGTTTGATCTGGAACCAATTTGTAAAAAGAGGAGGTAAAGAGATGGGAAGAAGATGAATCGTGAGAGCATGAGAGAAGAGCAAAGGCGGCTAACAAATTTTTATTTTCGTTTGTGGGCCTGGTAATTAATATCGTTTGAAACCCAAAGGAAATGAGCCCAACCGTAAGCGACCGATTTGATCTTCCCTATTGGCTGATTATATATGTCGACGTGGACACCGTAAAAACCCATTATATTTGGCTTTTATTTATAGTAGACTAGGGACACCGTAAAAACCCAGCTGACGTAGCAGTCTGGGAAACCCGTTATGTTATCCACTCCTGAAGTGGATAAGATTTACGAGGAGGTAAATAATTTATTTTTTTATTAATTTTATTATTTATTTAACTTAACTTTTTAACGTTATTAATCTTTTTATTTAAAAGTCGCCCCTAGGAAAAAGGGACGTATCGTCGGGATTGGTTCCGTTAACGATGTCCCCACAGCGACATCGTCTTATGCTCAGGAACAACACAATGTCACTGCTCAGCTGCGCTCGGAATTGCAGGCGACGCAATCTCATGTGAGTTCTCTCGCTGATATCTTAAACGTATTGGCGGTTGGAAATCCGCAATTGGCGGAGATGTTGCGTGTCAGACGTAAAACGGAGGGCTTCCAACCCAACATCCACCAACACAGTCACAACCGAAGACCAACATGGACGAGGAGGAGTTGGCGACCCGGGATGACGACTTCGTTCGTCAATTTAACGAGCAGCATCTGTAGTTTAGTTTTTTTTCTCTTTTTAATTGTATTATGAATTTAAAACTTAAATATTTAGTTATTTATAAAAAATTTTGTTATTTCATTTTTTATTTATAATTTGGATTCTTTATTTTTTAAAAAATATATTGTCTATATTTATTTTAATTATTATTTTTTAATAGGGAAAAAACAATTCGAAGTAATTTTCTCGTAAAGCATTACGACGCGCTTACGAGGAAAAGGGTTACTACGACTTTACGAGGATAAGGTTTCGAGGCTTTTACGAGGAAAGTTGTACGAGGCCTTCACGACGAAATCTGTCTCCACGCGTTTACGAGGAAATTTTTTCTCGTAAATTTACTAGGAAAATACGAGAAAAATGCTTTACGATGAACATGTTACTACAAAACACATTTCCTCGTAATTTCCTAATAAAGAGGCCTTTACTAGGAAATTACGAGGAAAGACCGTCCTAGTAAAACGTGTGCTTTCTTGTAGTGATCAGTATTATATACAAAATGGCATAATAAATAATGTATTTTAAATTTTCATGTATATATTCATATTCGATCGTTAAATAATATTATGCACGTAAATGATATTCAAATTAAATGAAGGGTATAATTTGTATAGAAGTTAGAATTAAATTATTTACAAAATATGGATAGCATTAATTACCATAAATATAGATAATATTTTGTTGTTTAATTTAAGTAAATAATATGTATATTAAAATTAGATGTCAATGGCATGACATTGTAAATAACTCCAAAATTTAATGGTAAAATCCTAGTAGGTATTTTGCTTTAATAGTATAAACTAGAATTTGATCCGCGCTTTTAAAATCACATGTATTTTTTATCATTTTAATAAAATATGATTGAATTTATAATTTTTATTAATAAAAAAAAATTAAAAGTTGTTCTATTAGTATTTCAAAAAAATGTTTATTATAATATTTGATTTTTAATCGATGTTTGTATATCCGATCTATTCTTGTGGTTGAACCACTAGATCCGAGTACCCGTATATAATCATGTTCGGATTTAATAAAAGTTTGTTAATTAAAAATCGGATGATCCTCTAAAAACCCAATAATTCTGATAATATTTATTAATTTTGATTAAATAACTCATACTTTTTAATATTAAATAAATTGAAAACAATTAAAATTCCTTAAACTTTGATTAAATTTTTATTATGTCATCTGAAGAAAATGATATAATGAATAGAAAGAGCAAAATTTATTGATATGACAATATTAGTTTTCTTTTATTAAGAACCTATGATAAATTTGTATTTTTATTTATTTTAGATCTAAAAATTTTATGATATTTTTCAAATACTTTTGAACACTCGAGATTAGCATATCAATATTATATACAAAATGACATGGTAATTATTTTAAAAATTTAATGTATATATTCATATTCGATCGTAAAATAGGACTATGCACTAAAAAGTGATATTCAAATTATTTGAAAAATATAATTTGCATAAAACTTAGAATTATTATCATTTAAAAAACATGGAATGTGTTTATTACCATAAATATAGGAAATATTTTTTTTTGTTTAGTTTAATAATTAATATTTATATTTAAATTAATTGTTTGTGGCATGACATTGTAATTATCTAAAAAAACAAAGGCAAAATTATATGAAGGATTATGTTTCAATAGTATAGACTTTGAAACAAAGTAATTAGTAGTTAATATGATGAAATTTACTCGAAAAACAAAAAGAAAGATTAATGATTTATTGTAAATTTATTATTCCTTATATTTTTTCTAACATAAAAATATGAATAGTTATTATATTAATTGAAATTTTGTTTGTCTTAAAATGATACAACTATTTGTATTATGATTCCGGTTTATATTTAATGTTTATGTTTTTATTGAAACATATTAAATAAAAATTGGCAATTTGTGTTATTATCAAGAGATTATCTGTGAAATAGTCAAGAAAAAAATAGAAATTGGTTTTGTAGAGAGAAGATAGAGAGAGAAAGGAAGAAAACTGAGGTAGAGAGTATTACTTTGGTAAGTGAGTGAATTTATACTTTTGTGAATTTATTTGAGAAATTCTTAGGTTCACCAACCGATAGGATTTATTTATTTTAGGATTAGGGAAATAAAATGTTAAGTGGAGTAAGATGGTTTAGATTAGTTTATAAGAATCCATTTCCTCACTTTGTTTCAGGATCTGTTCTGTTGATCTTGAACTTTCTTCTCCCTTTGTTAGTGTTAAGATTAAAGTATAATCATGAATCTAATCCCATATATTAGCATATGATATCAAAGATCAGTTCTCTTCGGGCGTCTGTGTGACAATGTTCAAATTTTCTCAGCGGATATGAAATCGATATTCATTAGTTAAATATAAAAATTCAGTAGTATAATGTTTTTAAAAAAATATGTAAATGTGAAATAAGTAATGAATGACACAATATTAGCACTAACATAACACAATGATCTGCAGTCATATTCACATGCCAACACACAACCCAAAAGACGCAAACTTCTTCTTACTCTAAAGAATTCACCATACCGATGAGAGGCGGATTGTTAAGTTAAGAGCTTTGTGTTTTTCACACTGAAGACTCATCCTTATCAGAAACTACAGTTGGTCTTGACACTCCATCAACCATTGTTGCACCCAAGAGAATTTGAGTTTCAAAGATCTTGATGAGACTTATCTAAATCACATATACCTTCATGGAGGAAGAAAAGCATCAAAGCTATCCACTCCAAACATACCATGATTTGATTAAGTGCATTAAACACGAATGCATCCTCTCACCTCACCACAATCCTTAACACACTTCTCATGCGTGTATGAACAGAAGTTATTACTAAAGAAGAGTACCAGAGTTGAAATCATGAGGTTGCAAAATTGCTTGCTTCTAGCTTTCCCCACCAGCTCTATCTATTTTTGGGACAACATGTATAAATCCAACTAAAAGTTATGTGTTAAAGCTAGGTACTTTTCTACATTGCGTAACTTATGCACATCTTGTAGAACATGCGCGTAATCAACCAACTTAGCAACAGCAACGGCAATGTTAATGTCACTATTGTAACTTACGTTCACCACAGGGTGCTGAGCAAGAGCCATAATACATTCACTGTTACACCCTTTGGCTTCACCTGTAAACAAAATGAAGCTTACTTAGGTAAGAATCTGATTGATACTACTTTCAGAACAGTGTATACAGATATAATAATGCTTTCGGTCACATTCACGTTGTCGTAGAGTGCCGTCAAGAGCATCAGTATTCACATAGAGCTTCTTAGCATACGGGAGAGAAAGGTTTTGATGCGGCTTTGGTCTTAGCTTCTTCGATTGAGACTGGTTGTTTCTTCTAGAAGATGGGACATGCGTTTGAGTTCGCCATTGAAGAAAGATGAGTATAACTCCAAACCGAATCGGTTTTGAGATCTTTTGTTTATCCGTTAGATCTTCTTTTTTTACTTAAAGAAGGAAGAGTAAAGATTAGCAGAGATGGAAGCGTTGTAAGATTCTTAGGGAGAGCGTAGATTTTGAAATTTAAATTAATGAGTTTTTTATGGGCCTTAGTTTCCAACTCAGTTAGGCCCATACCGAAACCCATCTAAAATGCCGAACCGTTGAGAGTGAAGTTAAATCGTACGGTTGAGAGTCAAGGAAAAATTGCAGGACCGTTGGATTGGTTTAGGTGTTTGATTGTAAAATATATCTATCCGTTAGGAGGCGATTGCTAAAAATTACTTATCTTCTCACCTCGTCTCCTCGCTCTCTCCTCTCTTCTTACGATTACGAAGAGGTGATATTCTTAGATTAGAATGTTTTTTTTCTTCAATTTCTAGATCGTGAATCGTTTTTGTTCGTTCGTATCTTTTGTTAGGGTTCACGTGAAACTGATTCGATCGGTTGGGTTTCGTGATATCTTGTTCTTCGATTTTGTGAGTTAGGGTTTCGATTTTTCTTTTATCGTTCGTTGTTTGTTTGCTGTAATCGTGAATCGCTTTTGTTCGTTCTTATCTTTTGTTTAGGGTTCGCGAGAAACCGATGCGATCGGTTCGGTTTCGTGCGATCTTTTCTTGATTTTGCGGTTTGTGAGTTAGGGTTTCATGTTTCCTTATTGTTTGTTTGTTGCAGTGATGTTGAATCTACATGGGGAAGCGCTTGACTCCGTCTGAAATCGTGGTACTTGTCTCTCTCCTTTGCTACAGTTTTGTTCTCTGGTAAAGTCTTGATCGTGCTTTAGATTTGGGGTATTTGATGTTTTATTATGGATCGAGACTTAGTATCTATCATATAAAGTGAACAGATTCATCTCTTACTTTAAAGGTTGAATAATGTCTCTTATCTGTTTGGGTTGTTTTTGAGTTATAAATTTGTTCTTTTTAGCTGTTTTGCACCGTAGAAGTAAGTAATAATGTGTCTCACTTTAGCCTACTCTCTATGTGTTTTGTTTCTTTTCTTCAGTGTGTTTGTTTGTGTGGAGAAACCATAACAATTGAAGATATCTATGAGCCGAACAGCTGAAGCAACAAAACAGATAAGCTCTTTTTCTTCCTCTTTTACTGGTTTTGTTTTCTTTACTCGCTTTTTAATAAGATTTTTCAAAGGTTTTATTAAACAAAAGAGATGAGTTTTTTTTTTGTATTGGTTTTACCGATGCAGAAAACCTTTTGTTTTGTGTTTTAACAAAACCCCCCAAAAGGATTAAAGGCAGGCACTAATCTAATAGTGTTCTGTCAGAATCTTATTTTGGTGACATTGTCCCGTTGCCTGAAGCCTAGAGCCATTGAAAATTTTAAATCTTTGGCCCAACACCATTGGTTGGTAGTGCATGTCTAAGCAAAAGATGGAAAGTATGAGTTGCCCACGGCTTATAAAGTCTTAAGACAAAAGACCCACGGCTTATAAAGTCTTAAGACAAAATACCCACGGCTTATAAAGTCTTTAGACAAAGACATTATAAAGTCTTAAGACAAAGATCCACGGCTTGCTTATAATGTCTTAAGACAAAGACCCACGGCTTATAAAGTGTTAATACAAAGACCTATGGCTTAAAAAGTCTTAAGACAAAGACTTTGAGTTACCCGTGGCTTATAGCAAGAACTTCTGAGTTACCCAAGACACAACTTATAAAGTCCTAAAGACAAAGACAAAGACCCACGGCTTATAATGTCTTAAGACAAAGACCCACGGCTTATAAAGTCTTAAGACAAAATACCCATGGCTTAAAACGTCTACCTACGGCTTATAAAGTCTTTAGACAAAGACATTATAATGTCTTAAGACAAAGACCCACGGCTTGCTTATAATGTCTTAAGACAAAGACCCACGGCTTATAAAGTGTTAATACAAAGACCTACGGCTTAAAAAGTCTTAAGACAAAGACTTTGAGTTACCCGTGGCTTATAGCAAGAACTTCTGAGTTACCCAAGACACAACTTATAAAGTCCTAAAGACAAAGACAAAAACCCACAGCTTATAATGTCTTAAGACAAAGACCCACGGCTTATAAAGTCTTAAGACAAAATACCCATGGCTTAAAACGTCTACCCACGGCTTATAAAGTCTTTAGAAAAAGACATTATAATGTCTTAAGACAAAGAAATGTCTTAAGACAAAGACCCACGGCTTATAAAGTGTTAATACAAAGACCTACGGCTTAAAAAGTCTTAAGACAAAGACTTTGAGTTACCCGTGGCTTATAGCAAGAACTTCTGAGTTACCCAAGATACAACTTATAAAGTCCTAAAGACAAAGACAAAGACCCACGGCTATAATGTCTTAAGACAAAAGACCCACGGCTTATAAAGTCTTAAGACAAAATACCCACCGCTTAAAACGTCTACCCACGGCTTATAAAGTCTTTAGACAAAGACATTATAAAGTCTTAAGACAAAATACCCACGGCTTAAACCGTCTACCCACGGCTTATAAAGTCTTTAGACAAAGACATTATAAAGTCTTAAGACAAAGACCCACGGCTTGCTTATAATGTCTTAAGACAAAGACCCACGGCTTATAAAGTGTTAATACAAAGACCTACGGCTTATAAAGTGTTAATACAAAGACCTACGGCTTAAAAAGTCTTAAGACAAAGACTTTGAGTTACCCGTGGCTTATAGCAAGAACTTCTGAGTTACCCAAGACACAACTTATAAAGTCCTAAAGACAAAGACAAAGACCCACGGCTTATAATGTCTTAAGACAAAGACTTTGAGTTACCCACGACTTATAAAGTCTTAGACAAAGACAAACGGTACACCATACAGTTTCTAGACAAGTACTGTGAGCTACCCGCGGCTTGTAAAGTCTTAAAAGACAAAGAGTTGAAAACGGCTTATGGAAAGTTTTTAGACAGACTTTGAGCTACTTTTTTTACACACGGCTTATGAAGAGGCTTTAGACAATGTCTATCCATGGCTTATGAAAGGTTTTTAAACAGAGACTTTGAGTTGCTTTATTACACACGGCTTATGATAAGTCTTTAACAAAAGACTGAGTTGAAAACTGCTTATGAGTAGTCTCAAGACAAAATCTACCCATGGCTGACAAGGCTTTCAAACTCTCGAGTTGAAAACAGCCTTACAAATTATAGAGTCTAAAGACTATGACCCCAACAACCATTGGTTGATAGTGCATGTCTAAGCAAAATATGGGAAGTATGGCATACCCATGGCTTATAGAGTCTTTAAACAAAGATTGTGAGTTTCCCACGGCTTATAAAGCCTTGATACAAAGACTTGAGTTACTCACGCTCTTAAGACAAAGACTTAAAAGTTACCCACGGCTTATAGAGTCATAAGACAAAGAGACCCATGACTTATAAACTCTTAAGACAAAGATCCACAGCTTGTAAAGTCTTAAGACAAAGTCTTTGAGTTACCCAAGGCTTATAAAGTCTTTAAAACCACAGCCCCAACAACTATTGGTTGGTAGTGCATGAAGGATGGAAAGTATGAGATACCCACGGCTTACATAAACAACAACAAGAGGCTTAAGAAAAGTCTTTAGACAGAGACGAACGTTGGTAGTGCATAAAGGATGGAAATATGAGATACCCACGGCTTACATAAAACAACAAGCGGCTTAAGAAAAGTCTTTAGACAGAGACTGTCATTGTACCCACGGCTTGCAACAATTTTTTTGACAAAGGCTATGAACTAAAAAGTCTTTTAGACAGAGACTATGAAACCTTGGATAGATCAAATGTCTCGTAGCTTACCAAAAAGTCTTTTAGACAGAGACTATGAAATGTTGGATTTAGATTAAATGACCCACAGCTTACTAAAAAGTCTTTTAGACAGAGACTATGAAATGTTGGATTTAGATTAAATGACCCACAGCTTACTAAAAAGTCTTTTAGACAGCGACTATGAAACGTTGGATGGATCAAACACGACCATGGCTTTACTAAAAAGACAGAGACTATGAAACATTGGATGGATCAAATGTCTTGTGGCTTGAAAAAAGTCTTAAGACAAAAAAACAAGGAAATGTTGGATGGATCAAACAAGACTTAGAAAGAAAAAAGTCTTTAGACACACAAAGACTATGAATGTTTGGATGGATAAAACGACAAATGGTACACCATAGAGTCTTTAGACAAAGACTATGAGCCCAAGGCTTATAAAGTTAAACAACGGCCATAACTTTATGAAGAGCCATACGCAAGATCTAACCACGGCTTATGAAAATTTTTTAGACAAAGACTTTGACTTTGCTACACACGGCTTATGATAAGTCTTTAGACAAAAGACTTGAGTTACACAGCTTATCAAGAGTCTCTGGACAATATCTACCCATGGCTTATGAATTGTTTTTAGACAGAGACTGAGTTGCTTGTTACCCACGGCTTACATAAACTACAAGAAACATCTTAAGAAAAGTCTTTGAGTTGCTTCTTTCTTACACACAGCTTATGAAAAGTTTCAGACAGAGACTTTGAGTTGCTTGTTACACGAAGCTTACCAAAACAACAAACAAATTAATTAAGAAAAGTCTTTAGACAAAGACTGTGATTGTACCCACGGCTTGCTATAAAGTTTTCAGACAAACACTATGAAACCTTGGATGGATCAATGTCCCGTGGCTTGCAAAAGGTCTTTAAACAATAAAACTAGGAAACGTTGGATGTATCAAACAACACACGACTTTCTAAAAAAGGTCTTTAGACACACAGACTATGAATGTTTGGATGGATAAAACGACAAACAGTACACACAGACTATGAGTTCCCACGGCTTATGAACATTTTCAGAGAAAGACTTTGACGTGCTTGCTACACACGACTTTGAAAAGTCTTTAGAAAAAAACTGTGAGTTAAGAAGGCTTATTAAGAGTCTTGAGACAACAATACTACCCACGGCTTATGAAACAGAATCTAGACAATTCAAGTACCCACGGCATTACAAAGGGCTCATGAAGAATTTATAGACTTTGGACATGTTGGATGTAAAAAGTTCAAAACCTCCGTAAACGTCTTAAGGAACCAACGGTTTATAGAAGGTCTTAAAGACAGAAAACTATGAACCCTTTAGACTTCTAAGTTTATTGGATGTGAAAAACGACTAACGGTGGATGTGGAAAAAAACGATCACCGGTTTAAAGAAGTCTTAGGAAAACCTATTTACTTGTTGAATGGAAAAAACTACCCCCGGCTTTGAAAAGTCTTACACACAACAAAGACTATGGTTGTTTGAGTTGTTGTTGTACGGTGAACACGACCAACGACTTAAAACATAGAATATGAACCAAAAGCCATGTCTTTACAATAACCAAAGGCTTCAGAGAAAGACCAGCGGCTAAAAGAGCTTTAAGACAAATAATATGAAACAAAAACCGACTCCTTACTTCACCACAAGCCTCGACAAAAGTATTTACACAAAGGCTACATGTCGGTGTTTAGCTTGTTGGATGGAAAACGACCAACTGCAGTCTTAAGACAGCGAGTATGAGCCAAAAACTGAGATGGTTTTTGCTTTGTTGGATGGAATAAACGACCTGAGTACTAAGAAGGCAGGGAGTTGGAAAAATGACTAACAGCTTGAAAACCAAGTCTTAAGATAGAGACTGGGAAGTGAAAATTGATTCCTTGCTTTACTTACTACCTAAGGCTTAGAAAAAGTTCTCAAATACTCTACACGAGACACAATAAAAAAGTCTTTATGAGAATCAAAAACAGATACTCACAACTTTGGGGACATTGTCACAACTATCGGTCGGTAGTGCAAAGGAGGGAAAGTAAGACATACGTAGTCACCCACGGCTTACAAAACTAACAAACGGCTTAAGAAAAAGTCTTTAGACAGAGACTGTGAACAGAACAGAAAGAGTCTTTATGATAACTGAAAACAGATATCATAAAGTCTTAAGAAAAAGACTGAAAATAACATATTCCTTACTTTTCACTCACAACGTTAAGAAAAGACTAATGAATTCTGATTTTTGCAGGTATGGATGTGCTTCAGAAGGTGCTCATTATTAAAGTTTACTTTGTGAATTTCTCAGGTATGTATGTGTTTTTCAAACTTGTTTGTATTTTAGTTGATGAAAATGACAAGAAGGTGACACATACATGTAAGTAAAAACTAGTTTCTATTGTTTTTTTTAGCTTTGTGCTTACTTGTTCATTATCTCGTTGACGCCAAGACTTTGTTCAGGTATATGCTTTTCTTGACTTTTTCTCTTGTGTAAATTTACAAAGTAGTTAAGTGATATACATATGTAAACTAAAGAAATGGGAAAATGAATATCGAAAAGTTCTCTGATACAGAAACCTAATAAGACTATGATAATTGAAAACATATCTCATAAAGTCTTTACAAAGGTTTGTTTGACTAGTTGAATAGAAAAAACGATCGATGTCATAAAGAAAGTCTTAAGATGGAAAAAGACTATATGAAAAATAACATATTCCTGTGTTCAAGAAGAAAAAAAAAAATATAACATATTCCTCACCTTCCACTCACAACGTGAAGTAAAAACTAATGAATTCTGATTTTTTTTTCAGGTATGCATAAGCATGTGCTTCGGAAGATGCTCATTTGAAGTGTAGCAGATTTCTTTGTTATTTTACTTTCTGAATTTCTCCAGGTATGTATGTGTTTTTCAAACTTTTTGTAATTTAGTTGACGAAAATAAATTAAAGACTATTTTCAATTAAAGACTATTTTCAAAATAATTTAGCACATACATGTAACTAAAGACTATTTTCAATTGTTTAGGTTTGTGCTTTGTTGATCACTACCTAGTACCTCGTTGACGCCAAGGTTTTGTTCAGGTATATGCTTTTCTTGACGTTTTCTCTTGTGAAAATTTACCAAGTGATATATACGTAACTAAAGAAACTGGACATTTCTTTCATTGGTGTAGCATCCGTGAGATTCTAGAAGCTGGTTACATTGTGTGTTTACAGTGTTTGTAATCTCTAATTTTGTTAAATGAATGTATGTTGGAGTCTCTTGAAAATTAAAGTAGGTGAGAAACTCCTACATATTGTGGTGGTAGTTTAAAAAAAATCGAATGTTTCTCTTTTGTGTTATAGTCATAACATTCAGTGATCTTTCTAAACAGTCTTAATAATCTCTTTACAGTTTGGTGCTTGTATGTATGATAACTTCTCTCATTTTATGAATGGATGCATCTTAGAGTCTCTTGCAGATCAACATATATGAAAGAATGCAGATTCTAGTATTAGTTTCTTTGAATATTGAATTTTTGTACGCTCTTAACCCTCTGTGATCATTGTAAACATGTGGAAATGACATCTTCACAATTCTGCATTCAGCGTTGATGATTACTATGTTAGATTCTAATTGTATATGTTTGTGTTTCGATTAGCTTTGGTTTGGTGCTTGTGAAATGGGTTTACTTTGGAGTCTCTTGTAGATCAACGTAGGTGAGAGACTCCTGCAGATTCTGGTGGTACTAACTTTGAATTTTGAATGTTCCTGTTTTGTGTTATACTCCTCCTAACCCTCAGTGATCATTCTAACAGTATTTGTAACTTCTTCAGTTTTGTGCTTGAATGCATTATAAGGTCTCTTATTTTATGAAATAGATGTATCTTGGAATCTCCTCTGGTAGATCAACATGTGTGAAAAAACTCAGACTGTGGTAGTAGTTTCACTGAATCCTTGATTGTTTCTCTTCTCGTTTAGGCTCATAACCCTTGTAAGCATGTGAAATGACAGCTTCAGAGTTTCGCATTATACGCTGATGATTACTATAAACTACGTTAAATTCTATAATGTTGACTTGAAATTTCCCTGCTATGGTACTTTTCTTTACCCCTTGGTTTCCTTGAATATTGAATGTTTGTGTGTTTGTGTTAACTGTCTCCTAACTCTTAGTAAACATTCTAAACATGCTCCTATTTTCTGGAATTCTGCATCATATGACAACGATTACATGTTACTTCTTTCTATGAGTTAGACACGTTGAGTTTTTACAATAACAGCGATCGAGAATCAGGGCCGGCTAATTGGGGGGGACAAACGGTGCGACCGCCCCGGGTCCAAGCCCGTGTCCCCCCGTATATGAATAATTAAGGGGCCCAAAATTTTTAATAAATACATAATTATATATAGAAAATTTTAAGATTTTAATAAATGAATTTAAAATAGGGCCCAAAAATTTTATGTGTATAACTTTTTCTTTCCATTACCAAATATTAATGATTAAATTTTAGAACAAAGAAAAGATATAGAAAATATTAAATAAATATATATTTAAAGGCTAAAAATTTTTTTTTGCCCAAGGGCCCATAAAAATGTTAAGCCGGCCCTGTCGAGAATTCTCTGTTATGTACTTTTATCTTGAAGAAATATTTATAAATTTATAATTATATTCTATATTATATTAAAACAGAAATTTTATATGAATTTAAATACAACAAATATCATCATCCACTATTAAAATATGTTAAAATTCATTTGTTAAACTTTTATATCTACAACTATATATTTTTTTTGGTAAAATTTACAACTATATATATATATATATGTATAACTATATATATATATATATATATATTTGTTTCTGGAATTCACAACTATATATTATCCAAAATGATTTCTATTATGTACTTGTGTGTGTCAATACCTTTGTCTTTTAGCCTTACATACTCGATGAAGCTTCGAAATCTATTGAATCAATATATATGAGGAGTTATTAGAAAGTGCAACTGATATTTTGTTGAGTTTTTATGATTGATGTCACATTCAAGAAATATGTAGGTGCTCTAAACTTCTAATCTCTCTTCTATTTAGGTCGATTAATTTTTTCATTTTTATTTTGATAAATTTTACGTCGATTAAATGTTATGTCATTACGGCGACCTAACGTAGTTTGTACTCTTTTTTCTTTGAATATTGAATTTTTGTGGTTTTTGTACGCTCTTAACCCTCTGTGATCATTGTAAACATGTGGAAATGACATCTTCACAATTCTGCATTCAGCGTTGATGATTACTATGTTAGATTCTAATTGTATATGTTAGTGTTTCGATTAGCTTTGGTTTGGTGCTTGTGAAATGGGTGTACTTCGGAGTCTCTTGTAGATCAACGTAGGTGAGAGACTCCTGTGGTAGTATCTCTGGATTTTGAATGTTACTGTTTTGTGCTATACTCCTCCTATTCCTCATTGATCATTCTAACAGTGTTTGTAACTTCTTCAGTTTTGTGCTTGAATGTATTATAAAGTCTCTCCTACGTAAACCCTTACGTTTAGGATTAAGGGTTGAGTGTTTAGAGTTTAATGTTTAGAATTTTATGATTAAAATTAAGGGTTTTGTGTTTGGGATTAAGTGTTTAGGGTTTGGTTTAGAGTTTATGATTGAAGGATTAGGGTTTAGGATTTTTCCAAGGATTTATAATTTATAATTTATAATTTAGAGTTTAAGATTTAGTATTTTGCTGATGTGTTTAACAATATTAAAATATCTTTTTAGTAATTATTATAATTTTTTATTTATATTAAAAGCATAATATTATTTCATAAATTCTTAAAATTTTAGTTTCTTTTTAAAAAAAATAAATCTATAATAACTAAATCCTATTGGTTGGCCTAAGAATAACTCAATTTATATTATCAAACTTAAAATTCAATTTGGGCAATGTCTAAAAAAAAGGTTCAATTTGGGCTGCTTATATATTCATATCTATCAATAATGGGTTTCTCTGTTATTTGGAATGCTTTGTACACGCATCTAGTGATCCAAGCCCAAAAAAATGGAAAAAATATGCATATCTGACCGTTGTATTATAGGAACAAAATTGATGAAACCGAAGAAAAAACAGAACAAAATTTCTTCTTTCTACACACTTGTCGAATTGAGTACAAAATTCTATCAAAACACCAAAAGCGCCATACCATTCAAATCAGATAGAAAAACACAACAAAGATGGCTCCGAAATCTAAGTTGATGTAAGGAAAGTGAAATTTAGAAGTAGTTAAAAAGGTTCACTCATAAGTTTTGATAAATTCTTTACATGCATGTTCACTTTATTGCTTGTAACAGAGGAAACATAGACTAACTCACAGTGTATCCCAATTTCCCTCAAAGCTTAGGAGATACATAACTTCGTAGATGGAAGGCAATTCGATCCTTACATATATAGAAACGTTTCCATAGAAACTACAAAGAAAAAGAAGCAGAAAATGATTTAGAAGATTTGATTAAGGTTTGTTTTTTTATTTTGTCTTTTTTTACTGTCCTTTGGGCAAGTAGGAGTTGGAAGTAGCTTTGGTCAGTGTTATCCGTGCGACGATCAGGCATGTTACTTTGACTTACAATGAGCTCACACGATTTTAGGCCGACAACTTTTCACACAGCCCCTGAAGTATTGTAGCCATCAGATCGAGCATAAGAGAGGTCCGAGTGTGAAGACGTCAAGGTTAGTTGAGTTTTATCTAAGTTTGGTAAGAGTACTTCCATCAGCCTCTCCTAAGAGAGGGTTTAAAAATAAAAATAAAAAAAATAAATGAAAAAATTAAAAATAACAGAACCGATCTTAAATAGGGGATTTTTAGAGTTAGTAATGATCCTTATGTGTCATCTTATAATTGGACCTCACATTGAAGTCTCTCTCCTTTGTCTCTTCCTCTGAAAATCACTCTTTTTCTTCCTCCTCCAAAATCAATCATGTAATCTTTTCACTTCTTTCTTTCACACAATTAACAATTAAACTAAAACTGAGAACCCACTAAAGATTCTAAGCAATGGATGTGGTATGAAGACTCCAACTGATGTAAAGTGTAGAGTATTAGTTAGAGTTTGGTTTACGTCCATGATTAGACAGTATACTGAACCAGTTTGATTAACCAGTAGTTATGGGTTAAATTCCATCAATAAACACATGCAACTCTTCATGGAAAGTATGTGTTTTTTCATTGAACATATGTGTCTCCTCTGATTGAACATATATATGTGACTCTTCACAATGTATCTCTTGGTTATCTATAAATAGAATACATTGTATAGAGAAATAATCAACCAAAGTAATAAGAAAATAATTCTAGTGAAAGAGTAAAAACGTTTAAGAGAGAGAAGAAGGGAATTTTAATGGTGACAAGTGGTTAATTTCCATCTGTGATTTCATTTCTGACCCTTGCCCGATTGAATCAAATAGTGTTCATCACTAAACCGGACTTAGGTATGTTTTCGGTTTAACACACTTCCGCATTAGAATATCCAACATAAAGTGTACATGTGTCCTCTCTCTTACTAGTCATGTGTGTCTTCACACATGTGTAAGTGACTGAATATAGAGTCATATGGCTTGGAGTATCTTGAGGTTATCATTCTTGTTATACCCAAGAGGATAGAGAGAGATGAGTCAAAGCAGTAAGCTCACTTGTGAGCAGTTTAGTGGGTTGCTGGTTCAGTCCCAGAGATGAATCTCATCTTCATGATAGAACTTAAACATTCAACAAAAAGGACTTATGAAGCTACGGTGATCTTAGAATATTCAATGGAACGATAGAAAGATATGTTACATTTTTCTTCATGACTCTCTCTCTGGTAGACTTGGGAGCTCCAGCTTTTATAAGACCCTGATCGCGATATAATCCAAACTGATAAAGCAATGCAAGAAGGGTAAAGTGAACCACAATCATACCTTATATTAGTGAAACACAGCAGGAAAATTCTTGTTGAAGACTTGTAATCTTACATGTATGTTACCTGCTTGCCCAAGACCTTGTCTCTTGTTGGAAATTCCTCAAATTCAAATATCCAAGCAGTCTCAATACTTACACTTGGACAAAGATTTTGACAGTTCCAAGCTGAATATACAGAAATTGGGGACACGTGTTTAGCACTCTAATAAATATAAATAATTCTTGGGTTCACCACCTGTCGTGAACCTCTCGGTTCACCAACCAATATAAATATATTATTTTATATTCAGTATCTTTAAAAAAAAGAAATAAAATATTCTCGAGTTATATTATGTTTTTAAAATTTAAAGATAATAATAAATAAATAAATAAGAATAGTTGCAAAAAATTAATTTTTTTTTAATATTATTATCAAAACACTAAATCCTAAATCGTAAACCTTAAAAACCCTTTTGTAAACCCTAAACCTTTGGATATTTTTTTGATTGTTTAAAAAATATTTTTAATACCGTCAGAAAAACACTAAACCCTTTTTTTTTTTTTTTTGGAACACTAAAAACACCCCTACACCCTAAATCCTAATGGGTAAAATCCAAACCCTTATATTAATCATAAATCTTAGGGTTTAAGATTAATCTAAGGGTTAAAGATTTACCCAAGAGTTTAGGATTTAGGATTTAGCGTTTATTGTTTTGCTGACGGTATTAAAAATATTAAAAAAAAAAGATTTCTGTTTGCAACTAATATTATTTTTTATTTATTTTTAGCTTTTAATTTTAAAAACATAATATAACTCGATAATATTTTGTTTCCTCTTTTAAAAGATACTGAATATGAAATAATGAAATTCTATTGGTTTGTGAACCTAGAGGTTCACCCTAGGGTGAACCCAATAATTTCTCAATAAGTATTAAGCATTTTAAAATCATGAATTTCACCTTGAAGTAGGTCTTGAACAATTGGCAAGTTACACCAACTCGTTTTACCCTACAGTTTAAAGACTAAATAAGGAGCCAGCCAAAATGAAAACTCAAGATAGAAATAAAAAAAAAAAAAAAATGGGAAGAGATCTAGTTGCTTTCAATTTCTTTCCATTAGAGAGGTCAACTCTTTATCAGCCTGCATTTCCATGAAACTAAACAAATTTCTGAGATTTTGGATGAGTGATATAAAAGTGAAAGAGCAAGAATTCGAATTTCATAACAAACTACATACAAAGCTTTATATACTCTACAACAGGTAAAACACTGAAATGAAATTACACATCAGTGGAGTAGAGAGGAACAAGAAAAATTTTACTTGTCAACAGCCATGTATGCTCTACTAACTTTGTAGAGAAGGACACAAGTGAGCTAGTAGAATCTCTCTGTACTCAGAGAAATGATCTGATTGTCTCTTATCAAACTGCTAGGCATCATCAATCAAATAGTTTTAAATTCGATGGATTCAGTCTTTCCAAGTGCTCTACCCTAGCTAACTTTGTCAAAAAAATTATGAAAATTTAAAAATTATATCCAGTAGTAGACACATAATCATCAGACGCCGTAATTCAAAAAAAAAAAAACCATGCACAATTTCAAAGCCCTAAACTCAAAATTCATTCATTTGTAGGCCCCATTCAGAAAAGTGAAACTAAACGTCACCAAAAGAAAGATCATGCTTGCACCCCTACTCGCCTTAAATTCAAGATTCATACTAACCCAATTAGATCATCCTGGATTGAAACTGAACCTCAAAGCCACAAACTTTACCTACATAATTAGGATCATGCTGATAGATTCAAGTTATCTATAGAACTCGAGAACAATGTAAACTTCTTTATTGATCAATGAAATGAGAATTACAGCTTTGTATCTAGAATCTAGTTCACTCTCATCGCGAGATCACCATCTTCTTCAGTATCATATCGACTGGAAACAGAGGACTCATATCGTCACTCAATTACACATACAAAGCATAAAACTCAATCTGATCTAACGAACTCTCTTTTATACAACGGCTACTTGTAACGGCAAAGTCTCTCACTCATACCAAAGGTTCTAACTCTTCTTCCTTATTTGAATTAAATCTCCCTCGTCACTAAACCTCTGTCTAATTTCGAAGGTTCTACCTTCTCTTCTTCCTCCAACAATAAACTTCCAACCGTCTCACTTCTTGATTCGCACGCTTCCTTCCCCTTCCTTTTCCTGTAATATTCTTTTCGGAACCTATCAATACTTCCAGGCATCGTTGAGATCGGCTATACTTCAAAATCCCCTCTTGATCTCGATTCTGCCATGTCTGCACCTTCGCGTTGAACTCGATCAAGTTTCTCCGCACCAATAGATTCAAGTTATCTATAGAACTCGAGACCAACGTAAACTTCTTTATTGATCAATGAAATGAGAATTACAGCTTTGTATCTAGAATCTAGTTCACTCTCATCGCGAGATCACCATCTTCTTCAGTCTCATATCGACTGGAAACAGAGGACTCATATCATCACTCAATTACACATACAAAGCATAAAACTCAATCTGATCTAACAAACTCTCTTTTATACAACGGCTACTTGTAACGGCAAAGTCTCTCACTCATACCGAAGGTTCTAACTCTTCTTCTTTATTTGAATTAAATCTCCCTCGTCACTAAACATCTGTCTCAATTCGAAAGTTCCACATTTTCTTCTTCCTCCAACAATAAACTTCCAACCGTCTCACTTCTTGATTCGCACGCTTCCTTCCCTTTCCTTTTCTTGTAATATGCCTTTCGTAACCTATCACATGCATCTATAGAAAAGAAAAAACCATGCTTCTACTGTCTCGATCAAACAAGAAACTTTCGCCAAATCATAGTTGTGATGCTGATCGGCGTTGCAGAAACAGTTTAAGTACTCGGTGATTCGCACATAGAGTGGGAATTAAAAAGGAAGTGTCGATCTTTTTTAAAAATATGAAAACGACGACGTATGTTATTTGTAGTGTGAAAAGGAACCGGTTCGGTTTAGGTGGTTTTGTAAGAATGCAAGATCGGTTCAATTACAAAACAAATCGACTCAAAACTTTTAAAATATAACGCGCACATGTTATCAAACGCAATTTGCTTGAGTCGAATTTGAAATATAACCGTTAGGGGACACCTGTTATCAAAAAAGCAACTATTATACCTTTCAAGAAAACATTATTTTTTTGATAAAACAAGAAAACATTATTCTCCCAAATCATTCAATCTCCTCACAGAAAAAAAAACACTTTTGATCTGAAACAGAAAATCCGTTTACATTCTCAGTTAAGTAAGTAATTCGATCCGTGAAATTGAGTGGAGTAAAATATTTGATTGCGATTTTGTTTCCAGGTTTATCATCTAATCGTTTAATTTTAATTCCCTTTTGTTACTGATGTTGATTAGGGTTTCCTTTTTCTCGCTCGCCTGGCTACTTTAACCAATTCGATCGATTGGGGTTTCTCGTCATCTATGTCTATGTTAGGATTTCTTGTAATTCGTTCGCGATTTTGGTTTTAGGGTTTCCTAATTGTTCAAGGTGTGCAGTAATCC
>CAKOAT010070044.1:15853-27674 GCA_932364175.1 Eruca vesicaria subsp. sativa | reverse complement strand
TTTTTTTTTTTTTTTTTTTTTTTTGAAACTCACCGTTTCATGTACATAGAGCTTCTTTTATATGAATTAACTTGTTTCTTTTATAGATTTGATTTGGTTGTTTTTCCTTGCAGTTTGCTAATGGGATCCATCCAACATAAGAAGAGAAAACGAAACAACAAGATTAGCATCTAGCACTTGTGGTCGGCTTTGCACTACTACTTGGTCTGTGTTTACTGAAACTCTCTTTTACTCTTATTATATATTTCTATAGAAATTTGTGATTGACATAATAAAACCACCCTTTTGTATGCACATACAGTGGCCCCTTTCTGTGGTCTCTCTGATCAGATCCATACTTAAACTACATCCAAAGCTTTGTGTGTTTATATCTCAGGGATCCCCAAATGATGCTTTATGTTTTGTTCTGAATGTATACATGTGTTGTGAACCTTGCAGGCAAATTTTTGATGAAGGCCTTGCTCCTAAGAGTTGTACAGAAAACGAAGCACTAATTTTTGAACAAAACAAATTCTTGATCAAGATAAGAGAGGTAATATCCGTCTGTAATCACATATAGGAAAATATCTGTCTTTTTATGAGGTACTAACAGTTTTATATTTTTATGGTTTGGCAGAGTGATGCGATCCCTTCTATATATTAGCTAGCTTCCCTTGAGAAGAACGAGATTGTTTTGAGACTATGCACAAGGTACATTCCTTAGTACACAACTCAATACTGTCTAACATATTAACCCCCAAAACAGGGAAAGTGGCTTCTCTCAGTCGCATCTTGAGTTTGAAATTCTCTCCTTGTTAAACTCTAGATGCAGAAAGAGAAACGAGGCTTTGAACAAATGCTGGAAATGAAGCATTTGGTTGATGATCATGATGAGGTCAATCATTAGGTGGATGACAACCAGTTCGAGTTTAGAACTTAGAAGAGGTATAGGAGTTTTTTATAACAAACAATTTAAGAAGATTTTTTTTTTTTACCATTTTGTATCCTAATCGACTTTTAACTTTTGCAGTGACTTTGGTTAGCCTTTCTTATTCTGACTGTGCTCTGAAGCTTGACCCCGCCTTAAAATTCTTTAAGGTACATCCTCCTTCTAACTGCTTTTCAAAACTTTAAAGCCTTTCGTTTTGTCAAACGCTAGACATTCTTCTTAGTGTTTTGGTTTTATGCTTTCATATTAAACCCCCAAAATGATCATAGCCAGACAATAATCTAATAGTGTTCTGTCATATTCTTTTTGGGAACATTATCCCGTTGCTGCATCTAGGAAACTTATGCCATCACCCTAACAAGATTGTATGGGTTGGTAGTGAATGTCTAAGTAAGCATGTTAGGGGATGGAAAATAAAAGACCATACGGCTTAATATTTCAGTCTGAACACAAAATTTTCTATAATCTGTTTTCGATTTTAAAGATGGATATGGATTATAACGACCAAAAAAGTCTTAAGACAAAAGACTACAAATCAAAAACAGATTCCTTACCCACGGCTTACAAGTCTTTAGAGGAAGAGAAAGACAAAAACTTTGACATGTCGGTTGAAATGAGTCATGAATGGAAAATGTCCTTATAGAAAGGCTATGGATGGTGAATGAGAACCATTTGAATGGGAAAATTACGAAAACCCTCGGCTTACACAAGTCATTAGCTAAAAGACTTTTAAGACAGGTCAGTTTAAAGACTTAAGGATGGGAAATGTCCTAAGAAAATATGGCTTAATAGTCTTAACACAAGACCTTTACTACCCACGGCTTTCTATGTTCTGTTTTCATTTTAAAGATGGATGGATTATAACGACCAACAAAGTCTTAAGACAAAAGACTACAAGATGAAAACAGATTCCTTACTCTTTACCCACGGCTTACAAGTCTTTCTAGAGAAAGACACATACCAAAACCAAGCATGTCAGTTATGAATGAAAAATGTCCTTTAGACAAAAGCTGTGGATGGTGACCGAGATCCATTTGATTGGTAAAGAAGATTACAACTGAGGGCTTAATGGTCAGTCTTAACACAAGACTCTACTACCCACGGCTTTCTATGTTCTGTTTTCGGTTTTAAAGATGGATGGGTTATAACAATCAACAAAGTCTTAAGACAAAAGACTACAAATCGAAAACAGATTCCTTACTCTTTACCAACGGCTTTCAAGTCTTTAGTCTTAAGACAAAGACTTAGACCCAAAATGACTTGATGGATGGAAAATAAAGCACACACCACCGGCTTAGAGTAGTCTTTCAGAAAAAAGACTATGTATGAGCTAGCTTTCAACTTGTTGAATGGATATAACATAACTACCCACGGCTTTCTCTAACTTGTTTTTGATTAAACAAAAATGGATGGAGTATAACGACCAACACAGTCTTAAGACATAAGACTACAAATCGAAAACAGCCTTTACTCTTTACCCACGGCTTAAAAAAGTCATTAGCTAAAGACTTTAAAGACACGCATGGTTAAAAAAAGACTTACGGCTTACGGATGGGGGAAAAAAAAGAAGCAAACGGCTTATAGTCGTTAGGAAAAAGGCTACATGCTTTTTTTTTTCTCAATTCGTTGGATTGGAATAAACATCCAAGAGTTGAAATAAAATCTTAAGGCAAAGACTCAACGGCTTTCCAAAATATATGGATGGATGGATGGATGAGAGTATAACGACAAACAATTTAAGAAAGCCTTGCACTCACTACCCACGGCTTAGGAAAGGTCTTTAGACAAAGACTACATGTCCGCTCTTCACCTTTTTGGATGGAGAATATACAACCAGCAACTGAAATAAGTCTCGAGGCAAAGACTGAAAGCATGTTATCGCCAATGGCATTAGAAAAGATTTGAATTCGTTTTAGTTTTAGATTTTCTGGATGGAAATAACGACCAGAGGGGACTGAGAACCATTTGGATGCTGAAAATGAAGTCTAGGCTATGAACTGAGAATTATTATTGATCTGTAACAGCAAGGCTTAAACCTAGAAAAGGACAAGGGTTGCTTTTGGATGGGTAGAACAACGACCAATAGCTGAAAAAGGTCTTAAGACAAAAGACTTGGACCCAAAATGAATGGAAAACAAAATCACCACCAACGGCTTAGAGAATGTCTTTAAGACAAAAGACTATAGGCTATAGCTGCTTTCAACTTGTTGGATGGATATTAACGACCATTGGTTGAATTAAATCTTAAGACAACCTATGAAACGAGAATAATTAGTGACAACATGTCAGCTTTTCAATTCGTTGGATGGAAAAAGCGACCAACATTTGAAATAGTTTTAAAGCAAAGACTGAGAACGAAAACATAGAAGTTGATTTACGACTTGCTGGACGACCAACAAGGATTAAATATGAATCAAAGACAGAATCCTTAATTCACCACATCCTTCTTTCATATGTTGGATGGAAAATAGACCAACGGCTGAAAAAGGCTTGTCGGAAGGAACCTATATGATCATCAAGACAAAGACTGAAAGAGAAACGAAGTCTTTGTTTTTACCATTGAAAGACAAAAGACTATATGGGTTTGTGTTCGGCTTGTTGGATGGAACTTATGACTACTGAAAGAAGTCCTAAGACAAATCAATGACAGAATATATTCTATACCACAAGATTTGTTGGATGGAACAACGACCAACAACTTCAAAATACTACGAATCAGAATGTGATCCTTTAATATACCAGATACTGGCCTGAACTGATTCATGATCTGGGAACTGAGCATCTCTATGAAAGAAAGACTAACTAATTCTGACTTTTTGCAGGTTTGTGCTTTGGGAGGTGATAAATTTTTTTGAGAGTCTGTAGCAGACTTCTGTAACAGGTATATGCTTTTCAAACATCTTTGTAATTAGTTGAGTCTCATGTAGTCTATATTTTGAAGGTTTGTGAGACTTCTGCAGTTTATAGCTGTAATTTCCTCAAACTCTCAACAAATGAAATGACATTCCTGTAATCTTCTAATTAATTTTAGTTGTCTTACGAGCGTCCTACATTTGCATTTTGCATCATACATCATGCATATGTCCTTACAACTCTGCATTATGCATCATGTCCTTACAATCTTATAGTTAAATTTGAATGTCTGAGAATGTTGGCATTCTGGATCATCATTCATGTACTTACGATTACTGCATTAAATTTTATAAGTGGTACCCATTGACTTGAGTCTTTTATATACAGATATATCCAAAAGTATGTTGTTTATGGTACTAAGGTATGTCCTTATCTCTTAGTATGGATCTTGGAAATCTATTAAATCACTGTTGTAATATTTTAGAATGTTCAATAGATCTTTCTTGTTTTTTTTTTTTAATAACTCTTCTAATGCTCAATATCAAAAATAAAATAGAAAGCTATCATATTTGATCTCTGCATTTTATGATCACCTCCCTAGGCATGCTGCATAGGTGCTCTAGTTTTCTCAATTCTTTAGATATGCTATATGCTAAATCTATTCTGTGTCTTTCTGTTTCGGTTTTAGGAACCGTATTTTTTCTTTAGCAGAAAAAAAACCATATTTTCTTATGAAGTGGTTAAATTCGGAAGTTCTTAGCTCTCTAGTAGAGATTTAAGTAGAAATGCTCTTTGCTTTGAACCCATGGGTTTGCTTCACTATTGGTCTCTTATGCTTTCATATTATTATATAAACTCTTTTGATTTGAATTGACTCTATGAATAGTCTATGATTTGAACTCTATAATTTAAATTTAGTAGTTGTCTTTGGTCTACGTTTTTAACTTACAACTAGATCATAACCCGCCCGACTGGGCGGGTATTTGTTTTTATGGTATATATAAACATTTCAAAAATTACAATCTAATGGTTCCAATTTGACTAAGTAATAGTACATTATCTAAACATTGTATTTCATCACTGTATTGTGTAACAGCGGCGTCGCAAAATATTGTGACCCGTAAACATTTTATTAATAGTTTATAAATTTTTTTTTTTTTTGCTAAATTTGGTGCAAAGTTATATACATTAAACAATTTATTCAAATTTTAAGTTAATTTTTTAATGAAGAATTGAAAGGCTAGTATATTACTGTTAAAAATTTATAACAATAGTCAATATAAATTATATAAATAAAATATATTTTATTCTTGATTTATTTTAAATACATTTAAAACATGAATACATATATGTATAAATAATTTTCAGAAATAAAATAATATCAATGATAGAAACCAAAAACAATAATAATGATACTTTGGGCCGCATTAATCTTTAGTTTAATAAATAAGCCCATTAGATTTGTAGACTATCCTTGTTTCCAATCATTACAATTTTAAATACCTATTCATGTTTCCAAACACTAATTTTTTGTACTTCAGCTTTAATAGTATAGATTTGATTTTAAGTGTTTGTGGTCGTTGTGGATATGTTATTATGTTCTATATCTTGTTTTTGCATGCTCAATTTTATTAGTTAGTCATAATCTAAGTTTTTATTTAAATCATCCACCTGAATCCATATGCTTTGTAATGAACTTACATTTTGATTTATTGGTTTGTGGTCCTCGTGGATATGTTTTTATTAAATCATTCACTTGAATCGATATGCTTTGCAATGAACTAACACGACTTAAACTTTTAGTACAAAGTGATGTGATACGGTTTTATTGGTTACGGCACCTTTTAAGCCACATTTTGATAGTATCATTTGTTTCATGATCTTTGCTCTGACTCTGTGGTTTGTGAATGGTATCTATAATATGAACTCCGTAATTTGAATAAGTGGCCGTGTTATGGTCCATGTTATTAGCTCACTATCTGATTTCAAGCCCTGATCCAAAAACTTACTCATTAAGCTCACACTTATATAGATAGAGTGTTCCATCACTCATTGGTAAAGCAGGACGACGCTGTAATTATCATCCATTGTCACTGAAACTAGAAGCCACAAACTTTGCCAACAGAAAGAGCCAACATTACAAAAATAATTTATAATGAATTGATATATATATATATATATATATATATATATATATATATATATATATATATATATATATATTGTTGTAGATTTAACCCTTTAGTAATTTAATAATTTCATTTGCTCTGGACTCGATCCCTTTGAGATACTCAATCAAGATTCGCTGCTGGTATGAACCTCCTTCCTGGTACCATATCAACATTAAACCGATTAAGTGTGGCACTTTTTGAAACCCTGGATCAAAAAGGCGGTTATCATTTGGTTTAAACCCAAATCAAATCCGGTTAAGAGTTCAGTTCACATTGTTTTTTTTTTTTTTGGTTATGTTGCTCTGTGTAGTAGAGAGAGAGACATTACATAGAAAAAGTTTCTGTTACTTACAGTTCGAATTAGAGTGCGCTCAATTCGTTTCTTGATAACAGCAGATAGCTCATCAGGCGTCACGTCTCCTTTCCCGAGTGTTAACCCTTCTAAGAATAGCTTGTTCCATTGTTCCTCAGGAGCTGAAAAAACATAAACCAAATGTGAATGAACTTCTTTGCGTCGACTACATAGAAAATAGGGTTGAAGAAGAGACCTTTGATCAGAGTTTCCAGCAAATGCTCTGCCTTTACGACTTCGTTCCCTGTGACAACAACCGGGAGATACAAATATGATGAGATTTTGTTTGTGGATAATGGAAGCCTTAGATAGTAAACGAGTGACTTTTCAAAACTGAGCAATGTGTGTACCTTTCTTAGCGTAGCTACGCTTGGAAAGAATGGTAGCAGCATAGAGCTGTAGAACTTTTTGCAGCATAGCCGCAAGCCCGGGTTTGTCTTTATCTTCTTTTGCCTGAAAACAACCTTCAGCCTCTCAAACTATCAATCATAAAAGTACATCTAAACACTATAAATGAAATACATTTTTTTCTTTAGAACACGGACTCCATTTAAAAATAGAATTTACTATCTTTAGACGTGAAAACAACAATCAATAGCAGTTTACCTGCCGTAGCTGGGCACTAACTTCTGAAAGAAACCCTTCGTCTAATTGTCCTTCTTTTTCCCGTTGTATAATTTCCTGTTAATACATTGATATACAATAAACAAAAAGTGTATATGTTGAACATGTCCTGGTCAAAGGAAAAAGTGAAATACCTTTTCCATTTGATTGATGGCATCAGGATCTCTGGGAGGCCATGTAATTTCTTCAACTCCTTCCACAACGGGTCTTAATATCCCTTTCAGAACATCAGTAGACGACTCTATCTTCTCCTACATGGATACAATTAACTCTCAGTCACGTCAACAATGGTCATCAAAACAAAACATGGATATGTAAGGCAATGGAAATCCCAAAAAGAAAAGAAAGAGAAGAAGAAAAACCCGAGTCTTATTGACAACGCAGTCAACAATGGTCATCACAGTTGCAGCTAACTCCTCATAGTCCTTCTGCAACAGACAGACATTAGCTTGAAAAATCTGGTTGATCATTGAAATAAATAATAATGAGAAGAATAGAAATGGCTTGCCTTGTCATCATCTGATTTGCAAGTATCCGACCTGGCAGCTAGTCTAATCCAAAAAACTTCATCAAAAGCAAGGATGTTTTCAACAACTAGCTTTTCAAGCTGTTCAAAAGAAGCAGACAAAAAACTCAAATCACTCATTTTCTTGAGTTCAAGGACATGAAAATGCAGACTAACTTCTCTAGGGTTAGCGTCTTTAAGAGCATCAATCATTCGATCGAGTTCAACAGTCTTCTTAAAAGCTCCTTCTGCAGCTCCTCCCTTGACCGCTGCACACATCAAATGTCTCCTGCTTTAAAAGATGCCAATCATTACCTCTAACTGCATTTAGTTACACGGAATAATCATAGCTCTTCTCTACTGATAATATAAACAACCGAAATTCAAAAACTATCATAATCAATCTCACCTTGGCTTCAAATCCACTCCAGGAAACGGAGATACCTTCCACATCATCGAAGATACTAAATCCCTAGAACTCAATCTCCAACGCGATTCACTCTGCTTGAAACAAAAACGGAGAAATAATAAATTCGAATTTCTCTATAATATTGGATGAAGTGATTAACAGAAAGATCACCTGCGCGCGTTGATGATGATGATGAGGATAATGAGAATCGCAAGAGGATAAGCATTGAAGAGAAGATGATATTGCCGCCATTGAAGTGAAGTGAAGTGAAGAAGCTCCCACAGCCCTGCCCTGGTAATTCTCTCACCACCGTTCAAACTCTCTCGGTTACTAAATCCTCCTCCTCGGCCACAGACTATACACGTACACGTGTTTTCATTGTTTTGGGCTCACGTTATCTCTTATCCATTTCCAGGCCCAAACATTTTACTCTTTCAAATCGATTAAGCCTATTTTTTTTTTCCCCAGATTAAGCCTATATTTTTATCTTACTAAATAACTAGATTCGGAAAAGTAATTTCTTTGTTGTATGGCGATGTTCTTATAATCGTTGAAGATTGGCAGATTCTTTTACTATATTTTTTGAAAAAATCAATATATTGGATTTTTTCTCAAAGAATATCTATAGATCCTATTTGGAATCTGGTCAATGTTATACAACAAAGAAATCTACGAAGAAGAATTTGGTTTTTCATCAAAAAGATGATAATCAAATGGAGATGGTGTTACATAAGAAGAAAGAAGATAGTTCAGAAGAAAAGTTCTTCAGATCTTGTTCTTTGTGCTTCAATGTTTTACAATTGTAGTTTTGCATTTAAATGTAATTCTGTAGTTATACTCTTATTGTAACTTTACACTATATTTGAATAAATAGTTGTTAAAAAAAAAAACTAGATTCGGAAAAGTCGGATATTTTTTGTTTTAATTTTTTTTTTGAGAATTTAATTTTGGAATTTGTGTTTTTTTTTAAATCATTTGACTGACCTATTGATATAGATTTGGTCCATCTATTTTAATACAGTTATTAAAATATTTTATTAATTAATCATTTAGAAGAATATTTTACATAAATATGATTAAAACACACAAATATAAAATTAAATTTCAAAAAAAAAATGTAAAAAAAATATATCCACGTTTTCAAGGGTGAGTCAAAACCTAGTAATTGTATTAAAATAGATGGACGAAACCTATATCGGTAGGTCATGACTGCAAAATTATGATTGCAAAAAGACATAAATAGCAAAATAAAATTCTCAAAAAAAATATTAAAACAAAAAATATATCTACCCTTCCAAGGATGAATCAGAATCTAATAAACCTTTAAAATTAGAGTCTAATTTGATAGAATATATATATATATATATATATATATATATATATATATATATATATATATATATATATATATATATATATATATTCCAACATTTTGGTTGCTATCTGCGTGTCCTTAAAAAATAGAAATTTATTTGTTATGGAACTTCCTTGTTGTGTCGTGTTATTTAAAATAAGATTATAGGTTAAGCAGTTATAATTATATACACATATAAGCAGTTATATATAGCTTCCATTTTTTTAAGTTGGACTCAACTATTATTAATTGGACATATTTCTAATTTCATAGTATTGATTACAAAAATCAATAGACAACCAAGATGATATAACCAAAAGCAAATTCTGGGAAGTTATTGAATCAGATGTGGGTATCATGGTTAAAAGATTATTTGCGTCAAGTAAGATGGAAAATTTTATCAATCATACAAATTTTATCAATCATACAAAGACTCCAGAACATACATTCAAAGTAATGGGTAAGGCCATTGAACAATAGGCCAAGATCATGGATCGGTTTGATCATGGTTTTGGGGCGGTTTTGTAATGGTTATATCCTATCTCTTCTTTGTCTATTTAAATTACTTTCCCTTCATTTTTTATTCTATATTTGCATGAGGAACAGTGTGGTTTGGTCTTGGAATTGGCCTGGTAAAGACCCAAGGTCATGTTCAAATAAGACCAAACATGAACATGGTTCATGGCCGGACTGCCATGATCGATTCCAATACGATCTGAATGGATTTGGTGGATTCCAAGTATGGAAATCTGATTTTCGTGATTTATAACAATTATTGACATATTTTAGTTAATTTTTGGAGCATGTTTGAAGGATGTCATTTTTGGACCAGAGATCTATGGAACAACACAAGCATTGAGCTGGGTGTGGTTATTCAAGGAAGGTCGTGTATTATCTGATCTTGGGAAAAAAATGGATGACATGATCCATGGATGATGGATCAAGGTGTCTGATCTGATGGATCAACGGATGCACCTATTGTAAGAGCAAGATTGATTGTATTTTGGTGTTTTAAGTATTTTCTACTGATTTGAATATTTACTTGTGGTTATTTGTATATATCTTCAAGTATTTTGAACATTTTCAAACAAAAAAAAGGTCTATGTTTTGTATATTTATATAGATACTTAATCTAAATCTAAAAATAATAAGCATACTAGATTTTGACCCGCGCAACCGCGCGGGTATTTGTTTAGTTAGTTATATAAACATTTTGTTTTCACTTGTAAATTGATATATATTATAGTAATCACATATTTATGATATGTATAGTAAATTTTTTTCAAACATAATAATATTATATAATAAGTGTTTTAATTAAATAGATTGTTTCAAATTTTCTATATTATATATGTTTTTCAAACATGTGTTTGTTTCTTCTTCTATATTTTATTGTTTGTTAGATTAGTATTTCATTTTAGATAAAGTAATATAAATAGAGCTTGATTAGATATTAGTATACTTTAATTTGCAAAGATAAAATAAACTTCGAAGAATTTTTTTCTAAAAACTAAACTTATAGCTTCATAAATTAATATTATAAAGAATTTTTTAAACAATTTCTTTTTAAAACAGTATAATTGTAAAAATTTACATCAAAATAAATTTATCTTATATATATAGCGTGTAAATTTTGTTAGGGTATATAAATATTTCATATTACTAATCTGTGATTTTTGTTAATATATTGTGGATGCATTTAACTATTATTGACATATTTCCTTATAAATAATAAAAGATTCTTAAACGTATATCTATTGACATATTTTGCATGACTAAGTTGGAAGGTGTGGAGTAATTTACCAAAATCAAATTGTTAAGCGTATCTTTGTTATTATAGATATGATTTTTCATAAAATATAATAATGATAAGAGTATTAGAGAGTTAATGTCACATAACTTTCTAGTAATAGTCCATTTTTTAAAAAATCACACATGAAGTCAAGTCATGACTTCTGTTTTAATATATAAGATATATATATATATATATATATATTTATGTTTGATTTATATATTTTTGGATATCTCGGATCAAGTTTGGTGTTGGTCGTCCAAATACCATCTTAATTTTCTTTTCTTTTTCACACGTAGATGAAATACTCTAAAAAAAATAATCTATAACATTATTTGAGAAGTAAATTTGCTTAGTTGTCAACTTCTCCATGATTTTAGGTTATTTTACTTATTTTCATATTTTAATAATGTATTATATAATAAAAACGCATTTATGTTAATAATATTATATTTTTAGAAAATATGTTAATTCTTTGTATTAGATTGTTATCTTAAAAATATATTTTTCAATTATTATTTTAGAAGTAAATTTGCTTAGTTGTCAACTTCTCCATGGTTTTAGGTTATTTTACTTATTTTCATGTTTTAATAATGTATTATATAATAAAAACGAATTTATGTTAATAATATTATATTTTTAGAAAATATGTTAATTCTTTTGTATTAGATTGTTAGCTTAAAAATATATTTTTCAATTATTATTTTAGAAGTAAATTTGCTTAGTTGTCAACTTCTCCATGATTTTAGGTTATTTTACTTATTTTCATGTTTTAATAATGTATTATATAATAAAAACGAATTTATGTTAATAATATTATATTTTTAGAAAAT
>CAKOAT010070044.1:2103-15619 GCA_932364175.1 Eruca vesicaria subsp. sativa | reverse complement strand
ATATATTTTTCAATTATTATTTTAGAAGTAAATTTGCTTAGTTGTCAACTTCTCCATGATTTTAGGTTATTTTACTTATTTTCATGTTTTAATAATGTATTATATAATAAAAACGAATTTATGTTAATAATATTATATTTTTAGAAAATATGTTAATTCTTTTGTATTAGATTGTTATCTTAAAAATATATTTTTCAATAATAAAATTTAAGTGAATTTGCTGATTAATTTGTAACTTTCACGTTGAATATTAGAGCGGTTAATATCGTTTATATCCTTAATGAATAACTAAAAAAATTATATAATTAAAAATAAATAAAAAACGAATTTCAATGATTTTAGATTTAGCTTTATCTAAAAATATTTTATATTGGGTTATAAAGTCTTTATTAACCTTGAACAATAATTATATTAGTTAATATATAATTAATTATAAATTAAAAACGAATTTCATTTATTTGATAAACATCCTTATTTTAATTTTTTTATATTATGTGATAAAGTCTTTATCAACCTTGAAAAATAATTATATTTGTTAACATATAATTAATTCTAAATTAAAAAAATGAATCTCATGAATTTGATAATTATCTTTATCTAACTTTTTTATATTGTGTTATAAAGTCTTTATAATCGTTGAAAAATAATTCTATTTGTTAATATATAGTTAATTATGAAAAATCAATTCACAAAGAATTTATGTATAGATAAATTATATTGTGTTATCCAAAACATTATTAAAGATATTTTTTATACTTTTTTGTTATGTCTAAAAATGATATTAATTTATTACTAAATGTTTTAAGTTCATGAGTATTTTCAAATATGAGTTGTGTAATGAAAATTATTTATATGATGATGAAAATTTTTATATATAGAAAGAATTTGTTTAGTTTATTATTAAATATTTTGAGTCTATGAACTATAATTTATTATAATTTACATAAATTGATTATATATTTATATATAGATATTAGTAAAATTATTAAGCCCGCAAGTGCGGGCAAAACACCTAGTTAATAAAATATTTACAAATTTCAGTTTAGGTTTAATACTATGTTTTCAGATTGAATCCGGTTTAGCTCGTTCGAGAAAAGGAAAATCAAGAAACTTAAAGGGACCGGAGTGTAATAAATAGGATCTTATTTTAGAGAGTTACAGAAGAGCGCATCAAAAAGTTAGGGTTCTGTATCAACGAAACAAAAGGCGATATTTTTGATTCGTGAGGAGGCGATGGGTGAATTTGAAGGTACGATTCAAGTTTTGTTTCTCTCGTGTTTATATAATTTACTCTCGCCTACAATTTTACATGTAACAGGCTGGAATCGCTGGGTGGAACCTGCGTTTTTGCTGTGGAAGCCTGAGGATCCTGATTATGAGAGACCTGTGTACGATCCGGAAAAGGCTAAGTTTACTGCACAGGAAGAGCTTGACAGAATGCGCGAAGAAGTTAATCAGAGCGATGTATGTGTTTCTCAATCTCATGGTTTTGATAAGAAATATGTGTTTAATTAGCTGAGATGTTTGTTTAATCCCAACAGGGTTTTGATATTGATTTCGATTACTATCGCTGCGTTTTCAACTACCATCGTGCTTATCTCGATGATGCTGAATTTGGTGAATTTGGTGACGAGCCGGAAACCACTGAGGATTTTCTTAGGAGGCTCTCTCAAAAATCCCTTGATGACTACAATGTAGAGGAGGTAAAATACTTTCAGACTCCCTTTTTTTTTGTTCAAAAATTGTTTATGAATGCTGTTTGTTTTTAAAACAGGACACCAATGTTCTTATTGTTTGAACACTTGTGTATGAATGTGTTCTTTTTCTCCTTGGTTTTAAAACAGAAGAGAGAATTCGAGTTTGTCAGGGTTGTTAAATCCAATTTCCACTTCTCTGCGGGACTTATGTTTCTGATAACATTTGAAGTTGTTGATCCTTATGATGGTGAGATCAAACCCTTCCAAGCAAGGGTACGCTACCTCAACGATACCTTCACTGAGTACATCTTCTGCAGGCCAAAAACCAGTGCTGGAGGTATCTGTTAACTTCTTTTAGCTTCCATTACTATATATTTGTTTTTCTTTATAAAAAAAAAAATTGATTGCCTTTTGATTGCTTTGATAGTGGAATACTATGGGAAGGCCAAGGCACATGTCGCCAAAAAGCAAAGGTAGCAGAACATCTATCTATCTACAAAGTGCCTTTACTTTTGATTCTTGTATCGTTGATTCTCCATTAATTGATTTACAGATTGGAGTCGGAACTTTTATATGCTACAAGTATGGTGACTAGTGAGAACTGAGAGCTCTCTTGTTTCCTTATCTATTTTGTGTCCTAAATGTGTGACTTTAGCTTGTGTTTCTTAACACTCAAGTGTGACTTTACTTCTTGTGTTCCTATTGAATAATAGACTTGTAATGTTTCTTTTGTTGCTCGCCCTCTTTTAGACGTATTTCAAGTGTTCTTTTAGAGGCCATTCGTTTTGATATAAGTCACCATTATGCGATTCGTATTATTCTCTAATAATGTATATAAGGAACAACAAACCCGTAGCTACGATTTTCTTTTACAGCGAAACTGGTCCGTTTTTTCGAAAGCGCAGGTTTCTTTTATGACTACTATAAACAAAGTTTGATATGAATTAGTATTACAATATTTTTTTTTTTTTTTTTTGGCTCAACTTCAACTTATATTATCCAAAATGGTTTATACCTACAATATTGTTCCCTCCTAATGTAGGCATATCCACCTCTATTACAGATTTTAACCAACTTGGCTTCAAAGAATACAACTTAGGGACATGATTCAAAAAAGAAAAAGTCTCCTTTGCTATTTTATCAGCCGTTTTGTTTCCATCTCTTGAGTAATGCTGCACTCTAAAGGTCGGGTTAAAGGAAAGGGAATGGGTAATCTCTTGGATGATTGGCTTCAGTTTCGGCCATATATTCTCAGTACCTGCAATCATTTTAACAAGCACCAGAGAGTCTGTTTCAAAAGTGACTTGGTTATAGCCAAATCTGATCATTGAGTGGATTGCCCATTTGAGGGCCGTTGCTTCAGTCTCCACCGGTGATCCCATCCCTTGAATCCTTTGTCTTCCCGCCTATAACAACCTTCCATCG
Organism: Eruca vesicaria subsp. sativa; assembly: GCA_932364175.1. NCBI lineage: Eukaryota > Viridiplantae > Streptophyta > Magnoliopsida > Brassicales > Brassicaceae > Eruca > Eruca vesicaria. The sequence goes on along the minus strand of CAKOAT010070044.1, from coordinate 12,497 downwards.
TGGTCTCGTAGTAACCAACCAGTTCCTTGGGTTGGAGCATCCACACGCCAAGCTCCATCAGAGTTACATTTAAGCTCTCCTCTTGCTGGTGGCCTCCATTTTTTGCTACGCTGGGTGTTTATAATGGGCGTTTTAACCTCTGTTTTTTCTACTTCCTTTCTTTCATTCCAAGCACGCATATCCTCCATCACTTTTGCTATTGTGTCAGCGGCTGGATGATCAATACCTTGGAACACAAAGGCATTCCTATTTTTCCAAAGTCTCCACAGCAGCCACGGTACCATGTCAGCATGGACCTCTTCGTTTGGGAACCGTTCCTGGAGACTCAGCACACGACAAATATTCTCATAGAGTGAATCCACCATAGTACCATTGGGGGGAGCATGAATTGGAGAAGTTGCCCATATGAGGCGGGCATAGGGGCATTGAAACAGGATATGATTCGCAGTCTCATTCTCCATGGAGCAACGTGGACAGCGACCGCCTTTTGATATGTGACGTTTACACATTGCTCCTCCCGTTGGTAAAGCATCACTGAGGCATCTCCACAAAAAATGGTGGACTTTTGGGCTGGTGTTTTGCTTCCATCTTTTCTGAAAGAGACCATCAAAACTCGGCTGGTCAACTACATGTTCCCGCTTCTCTCTTTTTAAGACGTTCTTGAGAACCCAGTAGCCGGACTTTACAGTATAGTGACCTGAGTTCGTATACTCCCAGCTGTAGGTATCTGCTCCTCTTTCACCCTGCGGTGTTATCATCTCGATTTTCCTTTGGATTTCTGCAGGGAAGAGGTTAGAGAGAAGTTCGTGATCCCATTCTTGGCCCGAGCTGATCATGAGGTCTCTTACTGTTGAGTCTGGAGATAGAACACGCTGATACTGGGTAGGGAGAATCTTTGTAGAGTCAACTGGAGTTACAGGTTTGCAACCTAGCCAGTTTTCTTGCCAGAGATTTGTTGAGCTACCATTCCCAATGACCTTTTTTGCTCCTCGGTTGATCAACTGTTGTGCGGCATACATACTCCTCCAGGCATAGGATGGACGGGATCCTAAACCGGCGCTTAAAGGAGTTGAGGTACGAAAGTACCTACTTTTAAAAACTCTGGCCAGAAGCGACTCCGGGTTAGTGAGCATTCGCCATAATTGTTTACCAAGGAGGGCAATGTTGAAGGCCTCAAGGTCTTTAAAACCAAGGCCTCCCTTGTCTTTTGTGGAGCACAGCGCCTCCCAACTTTTCCAGTGTATTCCTCGAGAGTCTTTGTTGCTTCGCCACCAAAAATCCGCCATTGTAGAAATTATCTTCTTGCATATCGTTTTCGGGATGAGGAAACAAGACATAGTATATGTTGGCAGTGCCATAGCAACCGCTTTGAGGAGAACCTCTTTGCCAGCAGGAGATAAAAACCGGTTCTGCCAACCACCAACTCTATGCTCTAGATTTTCCTTGAGGAAACTTAATATTGTGACCTTCGAACCCCCAAATGATTCTGGCAGTCCTAAATAAATACCTCCACCTCCTTCTTGTTCCATTCCTAGCTTCTGTTTGATCTCATCTCTTCTAGCTTCAGGAATGTTTTTGCCGAAATAGATGCTCGATTTTTGATAGTTGATTCGCTGACCAGAGGCGAGGCTGTATTCATTGAGAATCCCAGAAAGGGTATTGAGCTCTTCATCTGATTGTTTACAGTAGAATAGACTGTCATCGGCATAAAGTAGGTGAGAGATGGCCGGTGCACCACGAGCCACTTTTAAACCGGTAAGGGTCCCTTCTCTCTCGGCTTTCAGTAGCTTCTGGACTAGCAGTTCCGTGCATATTACGAAGAGATAGGGTGAGAGAGGGTCCCCTTGCCTAATACCTCTGGATGGCTTGATATCTCCATAAGGGTTTCCATTGATGAGCACTTGGTATTGGACAGAAGTGACACATTCCATAATGAGGTTGCACCATCTGTCCGAGAAACCAAGAGAATGCATCGCTGTCTTCAAAAAGGGCCATTCGACTCGGTCGAATGCTTTTTAGAGATTAGTCTTCACTGCAATGATCTCTCTTGAGCAGCTGTTGTTGGAATTTAGCGCATGTATAAGTTTATGTGCCACAAGGATGTTGTCTGAAATAAGCATGTCCTCCACAAAGGCGGCTTGAGTTTCTGTTATAATCCAAGGTAGCGTCTGCTTTAACCTTTTACTAAGAAGCTTGGAGACAACTTTGTAGGCAACATTGCACAAGCTTATGGGGCGAAAGTCCACCAGCTGCTTGGCTTCTAATTTCTTGGGGATAAGGCAGATGTTGGTTTTGTTGATGCCCTCTTCTAACTTCCCCGGAGAAAAGAAAGTACTTACCATAGCCACAATGTCATCCCCCATAGTATCCCAAAACTGTTGGAAGAAAAAGCCGTTCATCCCGTCAGGACCTGGGCATTTGTTTGGATTGATATCAAAGACTGCAGCTCTAACTTCATCTCGAGTAATGGGGGCCAGCAGCATCTGGTTCTGCTCATCCAAGACTACTGAGGGGATCTCCATCCAATCGTTTAAGCTTACTCCAACATCTCGGATGAGTAGAGTAGTTTAAAATGGGAGGCTGCTACTCTACCGAGTTCTTCGTCCTCAAACCATTCCTTTCCTTCTCTATCGATGAGGCTGTGAATTCTGTTTTGAGCTCTGCGATTTTTGGTGACTGCGTGAAAGAATTTAGTGTTGTGATCTCCTGACCGGAGCCAATGGAGCCGACTTTTCTGCCTCCAAAAAATCTCCTCATTATAGTATTCTTCATTTAGGGCTTCCCTCAAGTTGCTCAGTTTATCTCTGTTTTCAAAACAATTCCGGGTTGCCTCATCAATCTGAGAATGGAGCTCGCGAATTCTGATGGCGGAGTTGGGGAGTGCAGCTCTTTTCCAAGATGATATGCTCTTCCTACAATGAGCAATCTTTCCAAGAAGGCCTCCCTGGCCAGAATTCTGATACCTCCATGATTGATTGACTGTATTTGCGAAGTCTTCACGCTTAATCCATCTTTGATCGTATTTAAAACTCGCGCGCTTCTTCCATAACTGATCCACTAGTGTGGTTAGAACCGGGCTATGATCTGAGCTGACTTTTTGGAGGTAGGTTGCAAGAGCCTGGGGGAACAAGTCTGACCATGCTTGATTGGCAATTGTTCTGTCCAGGCGGCATTGGACCGTCATGTTGTTCCTTGTACCTGCCCAGGAAAATTTGTAGCCTGTGTGTTTGATGTTCCACAGGCCACAAGCACTAAGCATTTGCCGGAAATCCCGGCCTTCTTCTACACTTCTCTCTGCGCCTCCAATCTTCTCTGAGGGATCAATCATTTCGTTAAAATCTCCCGTCAAAACCCACGGTTCAGACCTGATGATGCCAATTCTAGTGATTCTTTCCCAGACGTCGTTTCTTTTCCCTCTGATTGGCTCTCCATAAACGCACGTAAGAAAGAAACTTATGTTCTGCCAAAGAACCTTTAAGTCGAGGAGTCTGTTGTTTGCCTGCAGCACTTCCACCTTACACGTCTCTTTCCACATTACTGCCAGACCTCCTCCTTTGCCAATGGGTTCAACCGTTCTCAAGAACTGGTAACCCAAATCTGCTGTTAACCCTTCCATGTATCTCCTTTTTTTTTTTGGTCTCGCTGAGGAATAGAATCTCGGGAGGTTGCTGACCAAGCATTCCCTTAAGATGACGAACTGTAGGGGTATTCCCCACCCCCTGACAGTTCCAGCTGAGAATTCTCATATTGGACTCGAAGGGTTGGAATTATCCATCAACCCTTCTTCCAAAATTTTGCCGCTGCCCAATACTATCCTGCGGACAGAATGGGATTGACGAGAAGCTGCTACAAGAGCAGATTGAAATTGATTCTCCGAGATTCTATCTCCTGAGCCACCAACGTTAGATCCTAGTCTGTGGAAGACCGAGGATTCTTGGGTCTCAGTACGAGGTTTCTTTGGTTCCCTCTCATCGCTGCCGCTTAGTCGTCTTCGTTTTGAAGTGGACACTTCCTGGGGAGGGCGCTTCTTTCCTGACGAGCTTCGAGATCGGGAACCGAGACGCTCAAAGACAGATGGAGGGCTCCTACTTCCTTTACTGGAACGTCCGTCTTGGGATTCCTTATGTGCGGAGAGGCTCTTTGATCCGCTTGAGTGCGATTCCAGAAGGTCAGTAGACTGATCATGATCCTCTTCTGATATGTCTTCAGCGGTACCAAGTCTTTCAAATACTGAGACACTCTCTTTTGAACAGCCAGGAGAGGGGGAACCTTTGGTCTTTCTCTTTCCAGAGGATGTGGAATTACTTCTACCGGGTACCTGAGATTCGCCAGAGCTTTTTGAGATTGCTCCATGTCGACCTGGGGTTTTGAGGATCTCCTTAGGCTTCCAGATTTGTGAGCTTCCTGTGGCAATTCCTTTCCCTTTAATAGCACTTCGTTTTCGTGGATCCGAAGGGGAAGGCTCATTTCTTCGAGTGTTGCCGCAAGTTTGAGATGATCGGGGTAAAGTTACTCCCGTATGGGTCTTTTGCTTCTTCAGCCCTCCTCTGTTGTGCCCCAAGGGATCAGCGGAGGTATCTCGGCGCTGTGGTCCCCTTCCTTGAAGACGGGATGAGGTTTGACTCTGACTTTGAGAAATGCCTTGGAAGGGGCAACGCGTTTGATCATGAGTGAGGCGTTTACATAGGAAGCAGACTTTGAGGAGTCTTTCGTACTCCAGCTCAGTTGGGACTACCTCCCCTGACTTGAATCTAGCAATCCTTCGGAACTGCAGGGGCTCATCAGCGCTAATTCGGACCTGGGCTCTGATGTACTCAACGGATGAGGAATTCTTGGCGTGAAGTTCAACTTTTTCGACCTGTCCAAGAGGCCCAAGAAGGCATTCTACTGTTTGCTGCTTGAGGAGGTGAATTGGGAGGCCTCTCACTCTGATCCAGAAGGGGATTTTGTTGAGGAAATCTGGGTCTGGGTGCGGCGTCCATTGGTCAAGAGAGACTATCCAGCCATTAACGAACCATGGCCCTCTCGTCATGACATGATGAAGGTCTCTATCCGATTCAAAGATGAACTGGACTCTATCAGTGCCAACTCCACGACCTTGAACTCTGTCTTCTAAACCCCATATTGGTGGGAGCGCCTTCACTAATCCACCGACTTTGTGGGCGAAGGGGTTTAGGCAGCGTACAATAACGCTGAGGGAGTTTTCTTCGAGCAGGTCGTCGTTCTCCAGGTCAGGAATGTCGACCATTTCTCCTTCGTCTAACAGCTCGAGCTCTTTTAGTTCTTCAACCAAAGAGAGCTCTTTTTTCTTCTTGAGGTGAAACATTCTTGATTAAGATCTTTGCAGATGAGAGATGCAGAGCGAAGTCACAGGGACTTAATGATGAACCGAGAAGCTCGAGAGCTTCAAGAAAGACCACTGGGGCTTAATGAGAGACGGGGAAGTCTCTAGTGAAAAACTAAAGAGAAGCCAAAGAGGCCTAATGAGAGATTTGAAAACCCAGATCTGGGAGGAGAGTTTCAAATCGGAAGCGATGGAGGCTTAAAAGATGCAGCTTGGTCTTCTTCGTGTCAAGCTGAGTGAGATCTAGTGGCGATTAATGCTTCAGATTCGAGGGGGAGAGGCAGATCTGGAAATTTCGAGTGGAACCCTAGCCGTCGCCCTTAAAGTCGCCATTTTAAGCGATCTTTCCCCTTGTCGTGATATGGCTGTTTAGAAAGTGAATTAGTTTTACAATATTATGTTACAAAATTGTACGATATCGAAGCAGAAATTTTTCAAAAAATTATGTAATTTATAAATTAGTTTGGTTTGTCAGATCAGATATTGCGTAAAATCCGGATTTTTTAGGTATCCAAATAGATTTGGCATATTTATTTGATCTTTCATGTATTTTTGGACTTAAGATTTTTTCGGGTTTATTGATACTTATGGTCCTAAATGCCCAAATTTATCTGGACCTGCTATGTACCAAAAACAATTATATGTATATCCGAAAAAAACAAACCCAAACCATTTTTTTGACATCAGCAAAAGTTTTATTATATTAAAGATTTCCAATTAATATAACATAAAAATATTTACTATATTTATAATGCTTAATATGTCAGAGTAATTAACATAACTTCCTAATAAATGGGAAAAGATGCTATATTAGCTATTGAAATTTATCACATTTACTGCACATGATATATATATAACTAAGATCATTCACAAAAATATAGCAAGCATAAGTGACGATCTTTTACCAATCTAAAGTCTTAAAAATCGGTTAGTATCAAATTTTAACTTGTTGGTATAAATATCCACAAACATTAAAATACTATGATAATATATATAAAAATAATAAAGAAACATATACTGTATTTATAATATGTCACTGTTTAAAAAATATAGTGTGAGTCCAATGTATATGTGGTAAGTATTCTTTTTACTTTGTACGGATTAGTTTATGTGATATAATGTAAAATGGAAGAATAAAATCCTCTATATAATAAAGAAGAAACACTACAACATTTGAGGTATCCATATGTCATCACCACAATTAGTATTAGAAATCCTTAGAAAAATAAGTTAGTTTATCTATGTTTTTTTTTGTTTTTTTTTAACGCTAGATAATTATGATATTACAAACTAAGAGAAATATTATAGATGATTCTACAACCGACCATTCTACCTGCCTTATGAGGCTTCACGTCTACTGCATCACCCGAGCCGTCGAATCTATCCTAGACGGTATCCCTTACGTCATGCTGCAGATTTCTTGTAAGCTTTTTCTTCTTTAATTCCGCATAATTTCACATTTTCTGGGACTCGAAACCCAAAGCTTCTGGTGCATAAACATTAATGAACTCTTAGCTTCCACAATCCATAAACTTTTTATCAAACTAACCATAAATTTATCATTAATGTTCTTCATTATATCCTTAAATAAAATTACGGAATTGCCTAAATGACTAAAGTATATATAAAAATTTAGTGGTTTTGAATAATAAAAATTAATTTATCATCTATCATATTTTTAATTTAAACTAACAAAATAAATTAAAAAACTCTATTTTCCACAAAAATAAAAATTTAGATTTTTCTGTCTATGTTATATTTTTTTAAACGAATATAAATTAATAAAATTATAAATTGCCAAAACAATTAATCCCACAGTAAAATTTTGTTATCAGTGATTTCTATTTTTGGTTATAAACACAAATGATCAAAAAAAACATATGAGTAGTAATTATCATGTAATATATATCAATACTAACGTATATCATTTAAATTTAATTGTATACCATATAAATAAAATAATTATTATTTTAATGAAATTTATGTATGTGTTCACACCAATTTAATTATATACGTAATAGTTACTGATTTTGAATTATTCAATATATATTTATTATTTTATTATATATAAAATAATAGTACATGTAAATAATGAATATATATATATATATATATATATATATGGAATCATAGCTTATTTTATCTTATAGCTATGGTTAGAATACTCATTCTGGTAATCTATTTTGCCTAGAAATCTTATACTAAATTTTATAGACGATATATCTAGAAATCATAGTTTATTTTATCTTATATATATATTATATTCACTCAGCGCAAAGCGCGGATCTTGAACCTAGTATATTACATAAAGTGAATGTATCACTATCATATAAAGTCACGACGTAATGTTTTATCACATACTCAATTTATCACCAAAAATATGAGGGGGTATTTTTAGGCAATTAATATTATGGAAATTTGGGAGAAAAAAGACACTTTTAACTTTTGTTTGTCTATCTAGTACTTCTCATATTTTTATCAATTCTGGATATTTTTCACCCTTCTTTCATGAAAAAATTAGTAAACTAAATTTTGAAAATATAAAGAAATATGAAACTAGTGGAAACATAATTATGACAATTTATATGTTTAATTTTTATTTTTAGAAAATATAGAATCATAGTTTATTTATCTTATAGCCACGGTTAGAATACTCATTCATGTAAATATTATACTAAATTTTATAGACGATAGGGTATATAACGAAAAGTAAACTTTCTTGTATATTCTAACCAAGCAAAAATTGGTTACGTTATAATCAACAAATATGTTTTCAGTCTACCAACAACTTGATAACGACATATAGCCACAATTCTACGATATATCTTATCTATAATATGTGCCATAATCTATTCTGCTTTTTATCTTATGTGACGCTTGAGAAAGAATAGGTATCTCACCTATTCTATTGTGTTCTGCGTGAGATATGATACATATTCTACGCAAATCCGAAATTAGGAAACTTCCACATTCGGTTAATATGTTTACTAAATCTATTCCAAATCGTCCTTGAATCTCGCACAATATCTCTTCTCACACGGTTTTTTTTCTCTTCCATAATCTTCGAATTATTTAAACTCTCTTTTATAATTTTCTTATGTTTAAGATTTTAGAAAAGTACAATTACTATTACATATTTGTTTTCATTACCTTAGTATCAACTAAATTATTTGTAAAAATAGTTTTCATTATCTTAATATCTAAATTTTTTAATCATGATTTATTTTAATATATATATAAATTTTAAAAGGAAAATTACTATCAAATAATATTTTCTTTACGATTTTAGAAAATACAAATTGGTAATAAATAAATTATTTTACGAATAATTTTTTTTAGGATTTGTAGAAAGGAAATCAATAATTAAACACCCTTTACCTTTTTTAATTTAAAAAAACATTTAAAATTTAATTTTTTATTAATTTACATGTTTTTAGGATTTGTATAAAGAAAAACTACAATTCAAAACTTATAAGTTTTTTTTACTCTAATTATTTTTTTTAAATTTAATATCTTCAAAATTCATTTATTATCTTAAGATATATATATATATATATATATATATATATATATTAAAAAGATCATCAGTTTAAGAAGAAAAGAGCATAACATTTTTGGAAATAATTATTCTACAAATAATTTTATTCTGATTTAAAAAAAAACTAAACATTCTTTAATAATTCTCTTATGTTCAAGATTTTTGAAACGGAAAATTACTATAAATTAGAGTTTTTCAAATACTTTATATTTGGAATTTCGGAAAAGGAAAATTAGTATCAAATAAATTATTTTTTCAAATATTTATTTGTTTGAATTTTTTTAAAATAAAATGGTTTAGAAAAAAAATTCTATTGAAAATTTAAAACATTATTTTTATCTGTAAAATCATTTTCATTTTCTTCGTATATATATTTTGTTAATATGATATATTTGTACATATATAACATTCTAATAGGAAAACTACTTTGAAATAATATTTTTTAGGATTTTAGAAAAGGAAAATTGATAATAATCTATTTTACGAATAGTTTTTTGCTTTTGATTTGTAAAAAATAAAAATACAATTAAACACTCTTTATTTATTTTATTTTTTACTTTTAAACAATATTTAAACTTATTATTTTCGAAATTAGTTTTTTTATTTAAATCTTTTGTTTAGGATTTGTAAAAAGGAAAAATACAATTAAAAACTTTTAGTTTCGTTCTTTTATTTTAAACAATTTTGAAAATTAATATTTTCGAAATTCTTTTTTATTATATTAGTATATATATTTTTAATCATGAGAATTTTAATACATGCCACAATATTAAATGGAAAATTACTATCAAATGTGATTTGTAAATATTCTTTATTTAGGATTTTAAAAATGAGAAATTACTTTTACATAATATTTCTAATTATTTTTTTAACAAAATTCGTTTTTGTTATATATATATATATTATGAAATAGTTTAGGGAAAATTGCCAAATATGACTCAAAACTTGATTTGAAATGCAAAAGTAAACCCAAACTTGAATCAAATGCAAAAGTAACTTAAAAGGCTATTGAAATTACAACCAACTCCTTGTGAACAAACAAAAAACGCGAATTTTTTTTACGTTTCTAGCCCTCGTAAGTCGTCTGCCCAGACGACTTTCAAATAAGTCGTNGTTAGATTTTGGAAAGCATTAAGAATGTTTTTGAAAGATTTAAAATCTACCTAAGTGTGTTCATTTCTGTGTATAGTAAACACTATTTAAGTATAATTTGATTTTATAACGTGGTTAGTTAGTTAATTTAGTCAATTTAGTTTAGGGTTTAGGGTTTAGGGTCTAGGACGACTTTAATTTAAGTCTTCTGTCTACAGACAACTAATTATTAAGTCGTCTGTGAAGTCTTATTTTCCAGACGACTGAATACCGAACCGCGTATTTTAACATTTTACGTTTTAACCTAACCGCATTTTTACCGGACATATAAAAGTAATTTTTTTCACTTTTTCACAATTTTCCGAAACCCTAGCGCCGTTTCTCTCCAAGGACGATTGTAAAGGCGATTTCGACGAATCT
>CAKOAT010069933.1:41624-110566 GCA_932364175.1 Eruca vesicaria subsp. sativa | reverse complement strand
TCATGTGCGTACGCTCACGGATATCCTCGACGTTGTGGCGCTAACAAACCCGCAACTGGCGGAAGTGTTGCGTCAGAGACGGGAAAGCGGAGCCCTTCCATCCCAAGAGCCTCCACCATCTCAGTCACAGCCGGCATCCAACGACCCTGGAGACGACTTCGTGAACCAATTTCAAGACCAACATCCTTTTTAGTTTTTTATTAGTTTTTAATTGTATATTATGAATTTTAAAACTTATTAATTGTATATTATTAGTTATTTATAAATATTTTTTTATTTAGTTTTTTAATTTTTTTTAATATATATAATTTTAATTTATAAATATTTTTTTTAATAGGAAAAAATTGTTTCGAAGTAAAATCCTCGTAAAGGTTTCGAAGTAAATTCCTCGTAAATTTTCCTAGCAAACTCCTCGTAAAGTGTCTACTACGAGTTTACGAGGAAATAGTTTACTATGCCCTTACGAGGAAAGTATACGTGGAGCTTACGAGGAAATGTTTTCCACGGCTTTACGAGGAAACCTTCCCTCGTAAATTAGCTAGGCCTTTACAAGGAAAATAGGCTTTACGATGAACGTCTTTCGACGAAACACATTTCCTCGTTATTTCCTAGTAAAGGGCCATTTACTAGGAAATAACGAGGAAAACCCGTCCTAGTAAATGACGTGTTTTCTTGTAGTGACTGTTGTATTTTGAAGGAGGAAAGGGCGACATTGCAATTTTTTTTCTTAAGCAAGCTTTCAAAGGGTTCTGCTTGGCTAACGAGATAGCAGAAATGGAGAGAAATATTAGTAGGAAGACGATCATGCTCATGGAGGTCTTCCTTGTTGCTTCTGGTTTATCTTCCTTTATGAAAACTAAACTTTTTACGCTTTTCCATGACGCAACTTTCACAAAAGGCTAGAACCACTTTTCTTTCTTTTATCCAGGATTCATCTTTCAGCAAGTATTTTTAAAATGTTGATACTGAAATGACCAAGTCATTTGTGTGAAAGACTAGTTTCATCTTTTGACGAAGACAATTTTCTTCTACACATTGTTGCTCACTTTTCCAGCAACTGTGATGCAGCGCATCTTCATCTCTGCCATTGCTCGAGCATAACACCATTCGATCATGGCGGGAAAGACTTCTTTTGTTTTTATTTGTTTCTTTGGGATTTTGTTTGTTTAAAGGCTTTTATTAGGACGTTAGGATTTAGCTTACGTATCTTAGAAGGATATTCCTTTTCTAGTTGTACTTAAGGATTGCAACTACGTGATAAAAGATCACGCTTAATAATATTCAGAAAACAGAACTTTCAAGTTCATCATCTTCCTTGTTTATCGGTATTCACGAGAATCAACGATACACAAGTTTCATTCGACTTTCGGGTCTTCTTTAGACTAAACGAATCTAATTTGATTATCTTGCGCTGCGCCAGTTTTGGTATCAGAGCAAGTTCCGTTCCGAACTATTTTTTTTTTCTTTTCTCAAAACCATTTCAGACTTTTTCAATGGCCCCATGACGCACAAACGCAACTGAAAACCCGCTCAACGATTGGGACGAGTTGAGAAACACTCTCGTAACAATGCAAGAGAACTTCCAGTTGACAATTCAGAACTCAATCAAGGAGTTAGCTGAAACAATGTTTGAAAGGCAGGACCGTTATTTGAGAGATCATGGCCAACATGCTCGAGACCGAGATCATGATCAAGCTGTCTCTGAAGATGGAACAACCGACGAGGACGATAACCCGTTCGCCGATGAGATTCTACATCAGGGAAACAAAGGATTTCATCAGCCACGAGAACGTGACAGAGAAGACAGGAGGTGGGAGTTGGGATTCAAAGTCGATATCCCTGAATTTCACGGAGGCGTCCATGGAGAAGAGCTTCTGGATTGGCTCGTAGCAGTCCATGAGATGTTGGAATTTAAAATAGTTCCAGAGGAAAGAAAAGTGGCGTTGGTGGCGACAAAGTTTCGTGGAAAAGCGGCATCGTGGTGGCTTCAGCTTAAAGCTTCACGAGTTCGCGCGGGAAAGGAAAGCATCAAAACGTGGGAAAACTGGAGAAAGTGCTCCGTAAATCTTTCCTCCCGTACAATTTCAATCGCACAATGTTCACTCGTCTTCAAAACCTGCGTCAATGGTCCACGTCTGTTGATGATTATCCGGAGGAGTTTACTTTACTCCTCACTCGCAACGAGATCTTTGATAGTGAAGTTCAACTGGTTTCTCGATTCATTGGTGGGCTTCGTCCTCAGCTGCAAAACTCGATGTCTCAATTTGACCCGCTTACAGTTGTAGAAGTGCATAGGCGAGCAGTAGCTTTCGAGTTATAGTTCAAAACTTCGACTCAGAATTGGTCATCTTCGACCAGATCGCGACTACCTCATGCGTCCACTGAAGCAGCTCAAGGTCAAGTCTCGAAGGAGAACAATGAGACAGGAGTTACTCGCGCTGCAGGGTCAACCAAACAAGAGACGTCAGTGGAGGAGTTGAGGCGTTCGACTCGTCAGAATGCTTCTCGTTGCTATACATGTAGAGAAATAGGTCACAGGCAAACAGCTTGTCCTAATGCAACAAAGCGAGGACTGTTAACAGAGGAGGTAAAATGGGATGATGAGGACACTGATCCTCATGATGATGTTCTCGAAGAAATCACGGAGGATCGCAACGAGGGTGATCGAAGAAATTTGCTTATGCTGTGTCGTGTGTGTTTAGCGCCTATGCGCCAAGATGATCATCCATGGCTCCGCACTAATATCTTTTCTTCGACTTGCACTATTAAAGGGAAGATCTACCGGTTTGTGATCAACTCAGGGAGTTGCCGTAATGTGATTTCGGAAGTAGCAGTGCAGAAGTTGGGACTGGGAAAGTCCGAGCACCCATCACCTTACAAGCTTGTTTGGCTGCAAGAGGGCGCTGAGATCCGGGTCTCACACCGGGTCCTCGTATCACTTTCCATTGGAGCTCGTTACAAAGACAAAATCTATTGTGATGTGCTTCCCATGGATGTCAGTCATGTCCTGTCGGGAAGACCGTGGCAGTATGATCGAGATGTCGCACACAGTGGTAGAAGCAACACGTATAGCTTCTTTTTCGAGAACCGTCATATCGTGTTACTGCCCAGCCAGGAGCCACCGTTACCAGTACGGCAGGCTCAGAATATTCCACCACATTTGCGTGAAGGAACTGGATCTAGTAACACTGTTTTGCTATGTTCATTTGCATCATTTTCGTAAGAGCTGGAAGAAGAGAAGTTTACACTTGCATTAATGGCAATCTCAGCGGATACATCAGAGCAAGAAGCAGTGAACCCACTTATTGTGCGCTGATTGAAGATTTTGCGATGTGTTCCCACAAGACCTCCCTTTGGGATTACCACCTCTGCGCGACATACAACAACAGATCGACTTAGTACCAGGAGCATCTCTCCCAAATATACCTCACTACCACATGAGTCCTCAGGAGCACGAGGAGCTGCAGAAACAAGTTGAGTCTTTACTCACTAAAGGCCACATTCGCGAGAGTCTTAGTCCCTGCGCTGTGCCAGCACAACTTATCCCAAAGAAAGATGGGACGTGGAGAATGTGTGTTGATAGTTGGGCGATCAACAAGATAACAGTGAGGTACAGGTTTCCCATTCCAAGATTGGATTACTTATTGGACCAGATAGGATCAGCTAGTCTGTTCTCGAAGATCGATCGGGAGAATGGTTACCATCAGATACGCATTAGACCCGAAGACGAGTGGAAGACAGCATTTAAGACGCAGAGGGTCTGTTTGAGTGGCTCGTTATGCCTTTTGGGTTGTCTAATGATCCAAGTACGTTCATGCGCATTATGAACCAAGCGTTACATCCTTTTATTGGCAAATTTGTTGTCGTCTAATTCGACGACATCTTGATCTTCAGTGGATCATTGGAGGAGCACATCGAGCGTCTTCGTCAAGTTCTTACCGTTTTGCGCAGAGAACAATTGTTTGTGGCTCACCATAAGTGTGAATGGGGCGTGGGTAAGGTGTTGTTATTTGGTTATGTTGTATCACAGAAGGGCCTTTCCATGGATATATCTAAGGTGGAGGCGATTAGAGCATGTCCTACACCAAAGACAGTGTATGAGATACAAAGCTTTCACGGACTCGCTTCGTTCTATCGGCGATTTGTCTAACATTTCAGTACGATCATGGCTCCTCTTACGGAATGTATGAAAGGCACGACGTTCGTTTGGACAAAGGAGGCTGATGATGCGTTTTCATTGATCAAACAAAAGCTCACGACAGCCCCTGTGCTGATTTTACCCGATTTCTCTGAGACATTCGTGCTGCATTGCGACGCATCGAATTTTGGCATTAGTTCTGTACTTAGCCAGAACTATCGTCTTGTGGCGTTTTACAGTGAAAAGCTCGCAGGAGCACGCAGTCGTTATAGCACGTACTACGTCGAATTTAATGCGGTGGTCCAATCCATTCGTCACTATTTGGTACACAGGGATTTTGTGCTGTTCACTGACCACGATTGTGGGAACCGAAATCCACCTACTGTCAATAAATCGTAAAAAAGGAAACTTCGGGAAAACCCTAAGTTTCCAGAGGAACCGGCTATCTGCAGAACCGCACAACGAAGATTAAGATAACGATAAACTTAGAATTTTTAAAAGAATAAACGAAAATCGAGAGCAAAGAGGTTCTTATTCCGAATCTGCGTAGAACTGGTACAAAAAGATGGGCCGAAAATCTTAAGAACGAAAAACCCTAGTTGAGACGGAGCTCGCTAACAGAAAACGGAAATATTCCTAAATGCTAATTTCGGTGGTGAGAGCTCTGAAAATCGTGTCCCTTGCTTCTTCCCTAGACCTCTTACTTATATACTCCTCGCCTTGGCCATTCGGTCATTCCATTTCGCCCAGATTTGAGTATATCGGGAATCTTCCATTTTTCTCGATCCTTCCTTTTCTTCCGCGGAAATCTTCTATTTTTCTTCAAACCTGCCTTTTATCTTCAAGCTTGACATTTATTTTCCTCCTGCGAGTAAACCGTCAAAACGTTATCGTATCTCCGGGTTAGATTCCGTTAGGATCACGAGATGGGTTTTTATCGCGTTTTAGGACCTTCCGGGCCGTTCTGCGATAAATCTGTTTTCCGACTTTGTACGGGATCGTTTCCTGATCTGATGCCGTTTTTAGAAAATTCCTCGAGCTAATCTTAAGGTTTTACGATTTACTCGACGTTTTTATTAACAACGCGTTTTTACGATTTACTCGACGTTTTTATTAAAAACGCGTTTTTTACAATTTTAACGAGAAATCTCGAATAAATCGTATATTTTAGGCAATGTTCGGTGTTTCGTTTAACCGTTGTCGTTTTATACGATTTCCTCGAGTTCTTTGTCGAGAAAACGAAGTTTTACGGTTTTTATCGTAAAACTCAAACGATAGGTCGGATCGAGATGGAACGGGAGACGTTTCGGCCGTGGTTCAGAATGCGACCGTGTCGAAAGACGTAATTTTCGAATCGGGGATGCGGGAGATCGAGGCTCGGGACGTCCAGGAAGTCTCTAGTTCGTCCAACGGCGAACTAGTCGGGACGGGACTAGTTCGCCCACCGGCGAACTAGTCAAGTGGGACTAGTTCGCCCACCGGCAAACTAGTCAAGGGTCTCCTAGTTCGCCCATCGGCGAACTAAGCCAGCTTGGCTTAGTTCGCCGGTGGGCGAACTAGTTACGACTAGTTCGCGTTTTGCGGCTGTTTCGGTTTTTTGCGGTTTTGTAAAACGATTCTCAAGTTTTATAAAACGATCTTCGAGTTTTACAAAACGATCTTCGAATTTTATAAAACGATATTCGAGTTTTATAAAACGATCTTCGAGTTTTATAAAACGATCTTTGAGTTTTATAAAACGATCTTTGAGTTTTATAAAACGATCTTTGAGTTTTATAAAACGATCTTTGAGTTTTATAGAACGATTCTTTGAGTTTTATAAAACGATCTTTGAGTTTTATAGAACGATTCTTCGAGTTTTATAAAACGATTCTTTGAGTTTGATAAAACGATTTTTCGAGTTTTATAAAACGATTCTCGAGTTTTATAAAACGATTCTTTGAGTTTTATAAAATGATTCTTCGAGTTTTATAAAACGATTCTCGAGTTTTATAAAACGATTCTTTGATTTTTATAAAACGATTCTCGAGTTTTATAAAACGATTCTCGAGTTTTATAAAACGATTCTTTAAGTTTTATAAAACGGCTTCTCGAGTTTTATAAAACGATCTTTGAGTTTTATAAAACGGCTTTTCGAGTTTTATAAAACGATTCTTTGAGTTTTATAAAACGATTCTCGAGTTTTATAAAACGGCTTCTCGAGTTTTATAAAACGGTCTGCGAGTTTTATAAATGACTTATAGTTTTATAAAACGACTTCTTCGGTTTTATAAAACTATTCCTTTCGTATTTTTTCGGGGAGTTTTGGCTATTGATTCCGTCGTACCGATTTTGACCCCAACAACGATGCCTTGAAGCACCTCGATAGCCAAGTAAAGGTATCATCGTGACACGCCAACTGGATATCCTACATGCAACAGTTTACATTGACCATTCGCCACAAGTCTGGAAAGTTAAACCGCGTTGCTGATGCTTTGAGCAGACGTCATGGGTTGCTGACAACATTGCACACTTCTGTCACAGGGTTCGCTTCTTTCTCTGACATCTATGAGTCGGACCCCTTCTTTGGAAAAGTACTAACAGAGGTGAAACAGAGTTTGCGCGATGACTTTTCTTTGCTGGATGGTTTTCTGTTTCATGGCTCGCAACTATGTATCACGGATTATAGTCTGCGTTTAAGGGTGATTGATGAGTTGCACAAAGAGACACATGTAGGGTGAGACAGGACTTTACAATTGGTCGCTGCGTCATATTACTGGCCTAGCTTGCGGAGAGACGTGGAGCGCTATGTGGAACGCTGCCGAGCTTGTCAGTTAGCAAAAGGTCAAGCGTCTAACGCCGGTCTCTACTTACCACTTCCTATTCCCACTCAACCATGGACCGATTTGAGCATGGATTTTGTACTTGGATTAAGCATGGATTTTGTTCTTGGATTGCCACACACACAGAGAGGTAATGATTCAATTTTTGTGGTCGTGGATCGCTTCTCCAAGATGGTCCATTTCATTCCTTGCAAACGTACTACTGATGCGGTTCGTGTATCTCAACTGTTCTTCTCTGATGTTTATCGTTTACATGGGCTACCAGCCTCGATTGTCTCTGATCGAGACACGCGTTTCTTAAGCCATTTTTGGCGTTCTTTATGGAAGAAGCTCAACACGAGTCTGGATATGAGTACGGCATATCATCCTCAGACGGATGGCCAGACTGAGGTGGTCAATCATTCACTAGATAATATGTTACACGCACTGGTTGGTGAGAACATCAGAGCGTGGGAATCGCGCCTCTGCCAGACGGAATTCGCCCACAATCATGCAATTAATAGGAGCTCAGGTTTTAGTCCTTTTCATGTGGTTTACGGCATGATTCCACGTTGTCCTCTAGACTTGGCTCCTCTTCCTGATCCCAAACGTGTTCATGGCAAGGTAGTTGACTTTGTGTCTTCTATGCAACAAGTTCACAAGCAAGTAACGCAAAACTTGGAAGCTTCTGCCCAGAAGTACAAGTCGCGTGCTGATGTTCGACGTCGTGAGCTTATCTTTTATCCTGGTGATTTGGTTTGGGTAGTCTTAACTAAGGATCGCCTCCCTTCACATGAGTACAATAAACTTTGATCGCGGAAATTGGGTCCTTTGAAGGTGTTGGAACGCATCAATGAAAATGCGTACAGAGTTCAGTTGCCGGATCACATCAAGACAGCCAATGTTTTCAACGTCAAGTATCTCTCCAAGTTCAAGGGTGATAACGAGGATCAAGATTCAGGGTCGAATCTTCTTCTACCTGGGGAGACCTGATGCAGCGCATCTTCAAAGCTGCCATTGCTCGAGCATCACACCCTTCGATCATGGCGGGAAAGATTTCTTTTGTTTTTATTTGTTTCTTTGGGCTTTCGTTTGTTTAAAGGCTTTTATTAGGACGTTAGGATTTAGCTTACATATCTTAGATGGATATTCCTTTTCTAGCTGTACTTAAGGATCGCAACTACGTGATAAGAGATCACGCTTAATAATATTCAGAAAACAGAACTTTCAAGTTCATCTTCTTCCTTGTTTATTGGTATTCACGAGAATCTACGATACACAAGTTTCATTCGACTTTCGGGAATGTCATTTGATTATCTTACGCTGCGCCAGTTTTGGTATCAGAGCAAGTTCCGTTCCGACCTAATTTTTTTTCTTTTCTCAAAACCGTTTCAGACTTTTTCAATGGCCCCGCGACGCACGAACGCAACTAAAAACCTGCTCAGTTGAACTTCCAGTTGACAATTCAGAACTCAGTCAGGGAGTTAGCTGAAACAACGTTTGAAAGGCAGGACCGTTATTTGAGTGATCATGGCCAACATGCTCGAGACAGAGATCGTGATCAAGCTGTCTCTGAAGATGGAACAACCGACGTGGACGATAACCCATTCGCCGATGAGATTCAACATCAGAAAAAACAAAGGATTGTAAATTTATTCAAATTTATTACAAGTTTACTTTTATTTTTAGAATAAATAAAAATAATAGACAGATAAAAATTACGGGGAATTTTAATCTTACCACAAATTAATACAGTTTTTCAAATTTACCTATGAAGTATGACTATTTCATAAATACCCTTAATTTATGATGGAAAATAAAACTAAATTAATCTTTCTAAATAAATTTATAAATTTTTAAGAGTTATTTCTAAAAGTATATAACTCCAACTATACTCCCTAAATACTAAACCCCTAAACAATAATCACTAAACTTAGTTCTTGTGTATTTTTGATTGAGGTTATTTCTGAAAAATGATATGCAACTAATTATATTTTAAGAAATTTTTGAAAAGTTCATTCCAATGGCACCAGAATCAAGATTTAGCCATGAAAATTAAAGTGATTTTAATATCCACTATTTAGCGATGATAGAATTGGTTAGGAAATATAGAAAATAAATATACAATACCCAAATCATAGAATATTTTTTCTAAAGAGAATGATATAGAAATAAAAACGTTAAATGTAACTTGGCAATTAAAAAAAAAATCCACAAACCAATGACTATTAAAAAAAAATGCAAGAAGTAGCAGCATAGTACCATATGCAAACAAGAAAGAGAGAAGTTAGAGCATCACAACACTGGTAAATAAAAGGTGAGTCTAGGCTTGTTCAATCTGGAATTTGGATTGGTTTTGGTTCGGTGTTTCGTTTTTTTTTATTTATTTATAAAATATTATTTACCATATTGAAACCATATTTAATTTGGTTTGATTTAGTTTTTATTATCAGTTTTCGCTTTATTTGATTTTTGGTTTATTCGGTTTTGATACCAAAATACATTATTATTTGGTTTGGTTCCATATTGTATGAATATTAAAGAGATGTTGTAATAATATCATTTATTAAAAATCTCAGGTCTTCATAAAAATAGAAAGTGAAAGAATAATTAATAAAACGATGAATGATTCTAACTTTTAAAGTTTTTCTTGTTTTCTCTGTTTTCCCAAGGAAATTACATGTACCATCTAATTTCACAATTTTTTAAATAATGCAATATCAAATCAAATCCACATATTAGTTGAAGAAAAAAGGAAAATTATTAAGACATACTTTCATTCGATTAATTATTCAATGGCAAAAGGAAAAAATAAATAAAAGAAAAAAAAAACTATTCCAGAAAAATAAGAAGTTAGGAACATTCGACTTCCATAAATATCTTTTCATTGTTTAAATGTTTTCTAAATTAAGACTTCTTAATGTAAAAGTATATAGTATTTATTAACGAGAAAACTAACTCTTATAACAAATTAGTTATCATGACTGTTATATAATGTAAAGATTTTTCTGTTTTTACTTTGATCGGTTTTGTTCAGTTTAACCGGTTACAAACCTAACTATATCTAAATCTTATGATTTTATTTTTCTAAAACCATATTCATTCGACTTATATAGTATATACCAAATCTAAAGTATATTATCTATTTCTGTTCAGTTCGATATCATATTGAACAGTCTAGGTGAGTCTCTTAACAAATATTAAATATTAGTAGTTCCATTATGTATTTACTTATTGATTTTTGTAAATACAGTTAAATCTTATATATTAAAACATAATTCATGACTTAACTTCATGTGTAATTTTTTTTTTAAAATGGACTATTACTATAAAGTCATGTTACATTAACTCTATAATAATCTTGTCATTATTATATCTTATAAAAAATCATAT
Source organism: Eruca vesicaria subsp. sativa (assembly GCA_932364175.1). Classification (NCBI taxonomy): domain Eukaryota; kingdom Viridiplantae; phylum Streptophyta; class Magnoliopsida; order Brassicales; family Brassicaceae; genus Eruca; species Eruca vesicaria. The sequence goes on along the minus strand of CAKOAT010069933.1, from coordinate 100,234 downwards.
TTATAATAACAAAGATACGCTAAACAATTTGGTTTTAGTAAATTACCTCCCATCTTCTAACTTAGTCACGCAAAATATGTCAATAGATATAAGTTTATGAATCTTCTATTATTTATAAGGAAATATGTCAATAATAATTAAATGCATCCACAATATATTAACAAAAATCACAGATTCGTAATATGAAATAGTTATATACCCTAACAAAATTTACACGCTATATATACTAGATAAATTTATTTAGAGGTAAATTTTTAAAATTATATTGTCTTAAAACAAGAAATTGTTTAAAAAATTCCTTTTTAGTAAAATTCTTTATAATATAATTTATGAAGCTATAAGTTTAGTTTTTAGCAAAAATTTCTTCAAAGTTTATATTATCTTTACAAATTAAAGTATGCTAATATTTAATCAAGCTCTATTTATATTATTTATCTAAAAATGAAATACTAATCTAACAAACAATAAAATATAAAAGAAAAAACAAACACATGTTTGCAAACCATGTATAATATAGAAAATTTGAAACAACCTATTTGATTAAAACACGTACACTAGTAAAATTAAACCGCATAGCCACTGAGATTTCGTGGCTATAGAGTATAAAAACCGTGGCTATGTGGAAGAAGCAACGTTTCTATGTCGAAAACCTACCCTGGCTGTAATTTCGTGACTAAAAGAAAACCGTGGCTTTTCGTGGCTTTTAAGCCACGGTTTTGCCACTATGCTTTCGTGGCTTATTAAGCCACGATTATTTCTTTTGAGCGTGGCTTTATTGAAGCCACGTTACCGAGCCACGTTATTCGAATATAGTTTCGTGACTTTTGTAGCCACGTTTACAGTCACTTTTTATATCGTGGCTTTTTACCCACGTTATAAATCGTGGCTTTTCTTGTTTAATAACCCACGAAACAATAAGCCACGATTCTTGTTTTTGTTTTTGATTTTGTTTTTTGATATTTTTTTTTTTTGATTGCCTAATTTATATAGATTTTAATTTCTAATTAAATCCTAAACACACACAAATTAAAAAAAAAACATGAAATTGCTTTAATAGAAAGTTGGTTTTACAAAAAGAGTTAATATTACAAGCCTAATAATAATATGAAACAAAGAGTTGAGTTTTGAGAGACGAAAAGAGATTTATGGTACAAAAGACTTGTCTAAACCTTTGCATCTAGATGGCATTGTGTTGAGAAGGCTGAGCCGAAGGGTCTTGAGACTGAGTAGTGCCTTGCTGAGTGGATGCTTGTTCGGCAAGAAGAGTTTGGAGAAGCTGATTGACTGCAGCTCTTGTTGCTGCCATGTCCTCCTTCATAGTTGACATGTCCTCCTTCATTGCACCAACATCAGAAGTGACGGTTTGCAGGTTCGTCTCAAGACCACCCACATGCATCTCAAGCTCCAGGTTACGGGCAAGAGAAAATGGGACTTTTGCAGACGGAGGATGTTCCCTATACTGGGCACTGCCGTGTCCACAAACATGCCTCCTCTTACTCTTAGCATTCTGAGATCAGTGACAAAACAAATAACACTATCACACAAGCATAAAACTACAACAGTCTAAAATATTAAAAACATACACTTTCTAATCACAAACAATAACCGACAGAAACATAACAGAAGCATAACACAAACACAGAGATAAATAGTGAAATACCTTAAGATAAGCTTGGTTTAGCAATAAAATATGCTTGATCATAGTTATCTGTTCAATATACAACATCATCATATTTTGAATGCAAAAATGAAATATACATGTGTATATTTAGTTTTACTTACTTGGCAAGACAAAAGGATCATATTTTGCATATTGTCTGCGTGGTGAGACATCAACTAGGCCAGACGTATGTCTTCTCATACCGCGATTTTCCGTTGTGTCAAACCACGAACATTTGAAAACCATGATTTTAAAGCCAACATCACCATGATACTCTATCATCATAATCTCCTAAATGAGGCCATAGTAGTCTGTATCATTGGTTCCAGGGACACAAACACCATAATGTTGGGTTTCTTATTTTGACCATGGTTATGGGTGTAAAAAGTATATCCCCGTGTGTGGTATATTGGCCAAGACCTATAACTACGCTTAGAACCTTGTACAAAATCCAACATCCACATATGAAGCATGTAATACTTAGTGGCATCATTAATCTGCAATACAATAACATTGTTATAAATTACAAGGTCGCTGTTAAATTTTTAGAACTTAAAAAAACTCACATAGTCTTTGCACCATCCTGCAAATTTGGAGTCTTTCGCTTTTTGCATTGCAGTTGGAGTAATATCCGAAATATTTAATGTCATCCATTCTTCAAACATCTGTTGGGGTCAAAATCGGTACGACGGAATCAATAGCCAAAACTTTCCGTAAAAATACTAAAAACGTTTTATAAGACTCGCCAAGCTGTTTTATAAAACTCCAGAAGTCATTTTGTAAAACTCGAGAAGTCTTTTTATAAAACTCGAGAAGTCGTTTTATAAAACTCGAGTAGAGGTTTTATAAAATTCGAGAAGTCGTTTTATGAAAATCGAGAACTCGTTTTATAAAATTCTAATAAGTTTCCAAACAAACGAAATCTGCGGAAAACACAGAAATCGTTATCTCGAAAGAACGAAACAACACCGATTGCACGATCCTCCGAGTTAAGCACAAAACCGCAAAAAAAAACCGCATCCGCTGTAAACCGCGAGCTGGTTCGGCCGAACTAGCTCGCCGTCGACGTACGTCGACCTAATTATCCCGCGTCCTCGATTCAGGGCCTACGTCCTTCGGCACGACCATGTCTCGAACCACGGTCGAAATGTCTCTTGTTTCGTCCCGATCCGTCCTATCGTTCGAGTTTTACGATAAAAACCGTAAAGTCTTGTTTTCTCGAAAGAACTCAAGGAAATCGTATAAAAAGGCAATGGTTAAACGAAACACCGAACATTGCCTAAATTATACGATTTACTCGAGATTTTTCTTGAGAAATCGTAAATAACGCGTTTTTAAATAAACTTCGAGTGAATCGTAGAAAACGACAACAGTTAAACAAAACATCGAACATTGCCAAACTTTATGATTAACTCTAGAAACTTATTTAAAAACGGCATCGCATCAGGAAACGATCTCATATAAAGTCGTAAAAAAGTTTTATCGCAAAACGGCTCGGAAGGACCTAAAACGCGATAAAAGCCTATCTTGCGACTTTGACGAAGTCTAACCCAAAGATACGACGACGTTTTGAAAATGTACTCATGGAAAAAAGATAAATTTCAGATTTGAAGATAAATGTTAAGTTTGAAGATAAATAGAAGATTTCCGCGGGAAAAAATGAAAGATCGAAATAAATGGAAGATTCTCGATAAACTCAAATCTGGGCGAAATGGAAGGACCAAACCGCCAAGGAAGGGAGTATATAAGCAAGAGGCATAGGACAGAAGCAGAGGACGAGTTTTCAGAGCTTTCACCACCAAACTTAGCTTTTAGGAATATTTCCGTTTTTGTTATCGAGCTGCGTCTCAACTAGGGTTTAGTCTTAAGATTGACAGGGTCAGGAATCTCGCCGACGGCTCACGCAGCTAAGGCTACTCTCGTTGTAACCGTTCTTACGCGAATTCGGAATAAGATCCTTCTTTCTCTCAATCTCGCTTATTCATACTTTTATTCCGCATTCATCGTTGTCTTAATTGTTCTTGTGCGGTTCCACAGATAGCCGGGTCCTCTGGAACTTAGGGTTTGCTCAAAGTTCCCTTATTTACGATTTCTTGACAGTTGGTGAATTTCGGTTCCCACAGTTTGGCGCTAGGGGGGGGGGGGTCAGATCTATCTTACACTAAAGACGCAGCACGCTCAATCAAGAAACGATGACAAAAGAACAACAAACTCGCGAAAGCGACAATGTTGACAATAACGCTACGAACGCTAACTCTGAAACCGTCGAAAAGATGCTCTCCGATTTTAACAAAAAATCGGAATAGCAGGAAAAGCTCATTGGTTCACTCGTAAAACAGGTCGAAACCCTAACTGCGAAAACCAGAGCGATTCGCCCCCGCGGAACTACTAAGATCCGCGGAAGGAGACTCGATTTCACGACTCCTATGGATCGCCCCAGAACCGAGAAGGGAAACCATACGGAGAAAGACCCCAAAAAAGATAACCCTGACGCGACGCTAAACGAACCGGAAAAAATCTCTTACTCGCGAACATGAGACCGAGGGAGACGACATCGAAAGGACTAACCTGGAAACAAGCGACCAAGCCGACTCGTCAGACGAGGATGCGGACGTCCATCCTAGGAGAAGAAAAACTCGCAGCCCTCTACCAGAGTCTTCTCCTGAACAATCTCTTACTGGAGACGAAGAGGAGCTTTATTTTGCGCGATGCGCGAAAACAGCTGAGGAACGGTCTCCGCTTACTCGCAGCAAACGCCAAAGAGGTCGGAAAACTGCTGGCGAACTAACCGAGATTCGCGATCTCCGCGAGTACATTAAAAAAACGGCCGCAGCGGTGAAATCTCAGATTCACTATGCTACCAGCACCGCACCCGAAAACGATTGGCTACTGTACAAATCTCGGAAAACGCCTTTTACGGCTCGCATTACCGAGTTCAAGTTACCTGATCTAGGGAAACTCAAGGTGCCAACCTACGACGGGATGACTGATCCCAAAGCGCACCTACAGGCCTTCCAGATCACCATGGGACGAGCCAAGCTCAAGGATCACGAAAAAGACGCAGGCTACTGTCGCCTTTTCGTCGAAAACTTAGAAGGAGCAACGCTCGAATGGTACGCCAAACTCAAGCGAAACTCAATCGGGAGCTTCCGCCGGCTTGCTTCCGAATTCCTGAAGCAGTACTCGATGTTTATAAATCGGGAAACCTCAGACGCTGATCTCTGGATCTTGTCGCAGAAGAAAGACGAATCCCTTCGCGATTTCATGAGCAGGTTTAAACTCGTCATGGCTAGGGTTAGCGGAATAAGCGACAAAGCCGCCATTGACGCACTCAAAAAGTCGCTCTGGTTCAAGTCAAATTTTCGAAAGTGGATAACTCTCAAAAAAACCGCGGACGATCCAGGACGCGCTCCACAAAGCTACTTATTACATAACCATAGAAGCGGAGACTAAAATCCTGTCCGAAAAGCATAAGTCGACAAAAGCAACCGCAAAGGATGTCGCCTCCGAGCAGAAGCTGAAAAAGAAAAACTCTCGTAACGACAAATTCGTCCATCACGAGGGACATAATCTCCAAGGAGCGCACAACTATGCCGTTAACTCCGAATCGGAACAGGGGCGAACTACGGGCAATACGTGGTCAAGGAATCCGAACTACGACGAGAATCCTTCTGCGATCTCCACCAAACCCATGGGCACTCTACCGTGAAATGCAAAGTCCTCGGCCCCAGACTCACCGCAAAACTGATCGCGGGAGAACTCACCGAGATAACCAGCATCAAAGATCTCATCCGCGATTCAGATCGCCCTCCGAAAAACGACAGGAACTTGGAAACGGAAACTCCGCCCCAAGGGAACCAATCGGGCGAAGACGCAGCACGCTCAATCAAGAAACGATGACAAAAGAACAACAAACTCGCGAAAGCGACAATGTTGACAATAACGCTACGAACGCTAACTCTGAGACCGTCGAAAAGATGCTCTCCGATTTTAACAAAAAATCGGAATAGCAGGAAAAGCTCATTGGTTCACTCGTAAAACAGGTCGAAACCCTAACTGCGAAAACCAGAGCGATTCGCCCCCGCGGAACTACTAAGATCCGCGGAAGGAGACTCGATTTCACGACTCCTATGGATCGCCCCAGAACCGAGAAGGGAAACCAGACGGAGAAAGACTCCAAAAAAGATAACCCTGACGCGACGCTAAACGAATCGGAAAAAATCTCTTACTCGCGAACATGAGACCGAGGGAGACGACATCGAAAGGACTAACCTGGAAACAAGCGACCAAGCCGACTCGTCAGACGAGGATGCGGACGTCCATCCTAGGAGAAGAAAAACTCGCAGCCCTCTACCAGAGTCTTCTCCTGAACAATCTCTTACTGGAGACGAGGAGGAGCTCTATTTTGCGCGATGCGCGAAAACAGCTGAGGAACGGTCTCCGCTTACTCGCAGCAAACGCCAAAGAGGTCGGAAAACTGCTGGCGAACTAACCGAGATTCGCGATCTCCGCGAGTACATTAAAAAAACGGCCGCAGCGGTGAAATCTCAGATTCACTATGCTACCAGCACCGCACCCGAAAACGATTGGCTACTGTACAAATCTCGGAAAACGCCTTTTACGGCTCGCATTACCGAGTTCAAGTTACCTGATCTAGGGAAACTCAAGGTGCCAACCTAAGACGGGATGACTGATCCCAAAGCGCACCTACAGGCCTTCCAGATCACCATGGGACGAGCCAAGCTCAAGGATCACGAAAAAGACGCAGGCTACTGTCGCCTTTTCGTCGAAAACTTAGAAGGAGCAACGCTCGAATGGTACGCCAAACTCAAGCGAAACTCAATCGGGAGCTTCCGCCGGCTTGCTTCCGAATTCCTGAAGCAGTACTCGATGTTTATAAATCGGGAAACCTCAGACGCTGATCTCTGGATCTTGTCGCAGAAGAAAGACGAATCCCTTCGCGATTTCATGAGCAGGTTTAAACTCGTCATGACTAGGGTTAGCGGAATAAGCGACAAAGCCGCCATTGACGCACTCAAAAAGTCGCTCTGGTTCAAGTCAAATTTTCGAAAGTGGATAACTCTCAAAAAAACCGCGGACGATCCAGGACGCGCTCCACAAAGCTACTTATTACATAACCATAGAAGCGGAGACTAAAATCCTGTCCGAAAAGCATAAGTCGACAAAAGCAACCGCAAAGGATGTCGCCTCCGAGCAGAAGCTGAAAAAGAAAAACTCTCGTAACGACAAATTCGTCCATCACGAGGGACATAATCTCCAAGGAGCGCACAACTATGCCGTTAACTCCGAATCGGAACAGGGGCGAACTACGGGCAATACGTGGTCAAGGAATCCGAACTACGACGAGAATCCTTCTGCGATCTCCACCAAACCCATGGGCACTCTACCGTGAAATGCAAAGTCCTCGGCCCCAGACTCACCGCAAAACTGATCGCGGGAGAACTCACCGAGATAACCAGCATCAAAGATCTCATCCGCGATTCAGATCGCCCTCCGAAAAACGACAGGAACTTGGAAACGGAAACTCCGCCCCAAGGGAACCAATCGGGCGAAAAACGCGGACGAAGGCAAGACAAGAAAGGTAATGATGGTAACCGCCGAAAGATCAATATGATGATTGGCGAATCGCAGTATTACAACGATACCGTCTCGTTTATCAAATCTTACCAACGAAAGGCCAAAACTGGCTCGAGTTGGAAGGTACCATCAGATAAACTCCAAGGGGAGTGATCTCTTTCGACGAAGCAGAAACTGGCGGAATCAACCAGCTGCATGCCGATCCCCTCGTCATTGACTTAGTGATAAGCGACCTAGAAGTCGCTCGAATCTTGGTCGATACTGGAAGCACTGTCAACGTAATCTTCCGCAACACGTTGACACGAATGGGAATCGATTTATCAGAAGTCGAACCGATACCGAAGCCACTGACTAGTTTCTCCGGCGAAACATCTATGACTCTGGGATCGATCCGACTACCGGTCACAGCCAAGAAGGTCACGAAAATCGTCAACTTCGCGGTCATCGATTTCCCAGCCATCTACGACGTGATCATTAGCACACCTTGGATAGATTCCATGAGAGCGGTGCTGTCGACATATCATTTAGGCATCAAATTCCCGACCCCTACAGGGGTCGCAGCAATCTGGGGATGCCAAAGACAGTCGCGATCTTGCTTCTTAGCGGAACATAGGCTAAGGCAATTGGCGGTTGCAGTCGTGAAACCGAAACGGGCGAAGTACACACCACCACCCGCAGAGAACGATCCGAGACCAGGAACGGTCGAGAAGCAACAAGCTTCCGCACCCATCGCTTCTACCCAGCCAGAGGAGAAAAACCCGGACCAAGACACCGATCCAGCGACTAAAGTGATCGAAGAGTCTAAGACAGCCGAGTAAACATACTCGCACAAACAATCAGAACTACAAGATGGCTTTATTTCTGAAAGGAATACGTAGGCAGCTCGCCTAAAGACGAGTTCAGCTATCCCCCTTCCCAAAACGGCGGGGGGGGGGGGGAGTGGGTGCGTATGCGAGTATTCGTATACTTCCGGATTTTAAACATTCGCTTTGTAATCAAGATTTTCGAAACTCTTTAATAGAGACAAAGTTGGAATATTATAAAATCTCTTCTACTATGGAAAACAAAAAACCAAATTCAAAACATCCGGAAATTACTTCCGCAGTAACAACTACTCAATCGTTTCTACAAAACTTGTACACCAAGATATTTTCGGAAAGAACCGGCGAGACGTCGCCTAAAGTCTTAAGAAAAATATTTCACAAAAGTCCGTCCGCGACTATAAAAATACAAACGCTCGGCGATTGGCCCCGTTGAGCACACTAGCCGTCCTAAAAAAAAGCACTGACCCATTGGTCCGCATACATCCGACTACGATAAAATAGCGCGCTATAAAAGAAATCCAAATGTTTGGTCAGCACTTCCGGGCAACTTAGAAATTGTTCCCGGTGAGATCCTCGGTTCCAACCAGACGAATGATATAAGCCGAGAACCTATCGCGGATTCTAAATCAGTATGGAATCAGGTTAAAATCGCAACAGGTAAAACGAAAGCCGACTAGTCATCGCATAGCCTCAATCCGAAAGTAAACCTAGGTCTTGCCCTAAACTAAGCACACTGGTCTCTAACGTCTCAAGGCATGAATCGAGATCCTAAAGGCATGTCTCTTCGCCCACATCTAAACACTCGCAAAAATCAAAACATTCCGAGAAAACGAACCGGACGATCTACACCAAGAGTTAGATGCGAGACGACAACTTGCATTCTTCCCTCTACATCTAAAACGAAACACAGATTTCATATTTAGAAATTATTTTTTATTAAAATTTTCCATTCAAATACACGCCGCCCAGCGGCAGGGATTCAAAGCCACCAACGGCTAGTCCCAGACAAATAGCAAAATCAGAAAACAACAACATCATACATAAAAATCATCAAACACGGAGGCCGAGCTCTGGCCAACATTAGTATCAAACAACGGTTGATCGACTTCGCCACTCGCATCCGGAATATCAGGTCTGATTTCAACAGAATCCGGCGACACCACGATAGGATCCCACTGAGCCCACATCTGCACCCCGGGGTTAACGGACTCGGCTTTCTTCCTCTCTCTTTTAGCCAAGCGCGCTTTCTGTTTCACAGACACCGACTCATACGAGTAGTCCGGACGCTGGGGGGATGCAAACCGCCAACTACACCCCAGCATTCTTGATAGTCGCCATTCGCCCGTTGCGCATCCTCAAACTCCGCATAAAGAGGCACGAACCGTTCATCTCCGCGGCAACTTCTCTCTTGCCTGCTCTATGGGCACGACGAACTATCTTGTCAGAAAGCTCGAGGTCATGTCCAGAGTCGGCGTTACATTCCTCCCTCACACGGGTGGCCTCCTTCCTGGCTAAATCTTAGGCACGAGAAAAACTAGCTCTGATCTCCTCTTTGAGACGAGCGGCCTCCATCTCCGCCGCTGCAGCCACTTGCGAAGTCGCGCTCACCGCTTCGTTCATAAAGCGAAGACCCTGCAAAACACGGTAAATCTTTCCTCAAGAAAAATAAAGAAAGAGGGACAATCAAGGTAAAGTAAACAGACCTTGTTAAAGAGACTCGGCACCTTCGCAAACGGCGTATCGGCCGGTGCTCCGGACGATGTCTCGGCCGGATCGAATTCAGAGGAGGGAGCCGAGAAGTCGATGAAGTCCTCGATGTCAACATCGTCGCCAAACACTCGACCTTGGTCAATCAGAACTTCTCTTCCCTGCGGAGATCTGGACCTCAACCTCTCTTCCACACCATCGGCCTCAACACGACCATCTTGAGAAAAACCGGATGAATAATAGGCAACGGCAAGACAAACCCTTGTCAGAGAAAAGTATCCCCAATGAACGTTAGCATAGCCAAAAGATAGTCCACGCTGACAGATATTCCGCGCTCGTAACCTAGTACCAAAATCCCGACAAGATGCTGCATCCCGGTAGGACGAAGCTGGATGAACGGTATGCCGAACCTATCCAGAAGCTCAACAATAGCTCGCGGAATAGGAAACCGTAACTGACAGTTCAGCAGAAAGGCTTCGTAGCACGTAAAATAACCCGGAGGTGGATTCTCGGCATCTTGACCCTGTACGGGAAGGCGGAACTGTACCGATTCGAAAATCGCACGAGAATTCTTCAGATCCCTGAGGGAACAAATAGTACTCGCTCTCGGACTATCCGTGTTCCTTCGAAGCTTATCCCGCTTTGGCACCCAGAAACCAGCGGGGGGAACACTGGCGACTTCCAAAGCTGACCAATACTCCGAGAATTCTTCCCCGCTCGTGAAAGAACGCCGGAAGATTGGCCTGGGAAGGGTGCAGCCATCGCAAACATCAAGATCACTCAGGTCAAAAATTGATGCACGAGCATGATCCGAAATATTCCACTCGAAAGACATGTTAAAAAAAAAAAGAGAAAAGAAGATTCAAAGGAGGAGCAGGAAGAAAGAAAAAACTTCTTGAGCCTAAGATAAGTTATAAATGAGTAAAGAACTTGGGGACTCATTCCATGTACTTATAATGGAAAATTTTACTATTCACCTTTGGACTTTTGGCCATTAAAGTTCCGCCTAATTCTACCAAACTTGCCAAACAAGCTCAAACCACTCGCAAGAACTCCACGATTCTTACGAGCTGGGGGGCTAACTGTTGGGGTCAAAATCGGTACGACGGAATCAAAAGCCAAAACTTTCCGTAAAAAATACTAAATGCGTTTTATAAGACTCGCCAAGCTGTTTTATAAAACTCAAGCAGTCATTTTGTAAAACTCGAGAAATCGTTTTATAAAACTCGAGAAGTTGTTATATAAAACTCGAGGAGAAGTTTTATAAAATTTGAGAAGTCGTTTTATAAAACACGAGAACTCGTTTTATAAAATTATAATAAGTTTTCGAACAAAGGAAATCCACGGAAAATTCGGAAATCGTTATCTCGAAAGAACGAAACAAACACCGATTACACGATCCTCCGATTTAAGCACAAAACCGCAAAAAAAAACGCATCCGCCGTAAACCGCGAGCTGGTACGGACGAACTAGCTCGCCGTACGGCGAGCTAGGGGCGTCCCGTATAGCTCGCCGTACGGCGAGCTGAACCGTCCCAGGTTCGGTTCGTCGTACGTCAAGCTAATTATCCCGAGCCTTGATCTCCCGCGTCCTTGATTCAGGACCTATGTCCTTCGGCACGACCATGTCTCGAACCACGGTCGAAATGTCTCTCGTTTCGTCTCGATCCGTCCTATTGTTCGAGTTTTACGATAAAAACCGTAAAGTCTTGTTTTCTCAAAAGAACTCAAGGAAATCTTATAAAAAGGCAACGGTTAAACGAAACACCGAACATTGCCTAAACTATACGATTTACTCGAGATGTTTCGTGAGAAATTGTAAAAAAACACGTTTTTAATAAAACTTCGAGGGAATCGTAGAAAACGGTAACGGTTAAACAAAACATCGAACATTGCCAAACTTTACGATTAACTCGAGAAAATTATTTAAAAACAGCATCGCATCAGGAAACGATCTAATATAAAGTCGTAAAACGGTTTTATCGCAAAACAGCTCGAAAGGACCTAAAACGCGATAAAAGCCTATCTTGCGACTTTGACGAAGTCTAACCCGAAGATACGACGACATTTAGACGATTTACTCATGGAAATAAGATAAATGTCAGATTTGAAGATAAATGCTAAGTTTGAAGATAAATAGAAGATTTCCGCGAGAAAAAAAAAGGAAAGATCGAAATAAATGGAAGATTCTCGATAAAGTTGAATCTGGGCGAAATGGAAGGACCAAACCGCTAAGGAAGGGAGTACATAAGCAAGAGGCATAGGACAGAAGCAGAGGACGAGTTTTCAGAGCTTTCACCACCAATCTTAGCTTTTAGGAACATTTTCGTTTTTGTTATCGAGCTGCGTCTCAACTAGGGTTTAGTCTTAAGATTGCTAGGGTTAGGAATCTCGCCGACGGCTCACACAGCTAAGGCTACTCTCGTTGTAACCGTTCTTACGCAAATTCAGAATAAGATCCTTCTTGCTCTCAGTCTCGCTTATTCATACTTTTATTTCACATTCATCGTTGTCTTAATTGTTCTTGTGCGGTTCCGCAGATAGCGGGGTCCTCTGGGAACTTAGGGTTTTCTCAAAGTTCCCTTATTTACGATTTCTTGACAGTAGGTGAATTTCGGTTCCCACAACATCATGCACACATCAATATTTTAATTATGCTATTATATATATGTAATTATATTAGATTTTCAGCATATTAAACTACCTTTCATACTCAAGAAATTTTTCACAGTTGAGCAACATAAATGTCTAAAGAATGGTGTTATCTTCATCATTCAACCAACCAGATGAGCATTTTCCACTGATTCTCCCTTCATGGAAAAACAAGGGTGGTACAGCCGAATCATTGTATGAGAAACGATTCGGACCTTCTTGAATGCTCATGATTTCAGGATGCCCAAAAAAGTAGAAGACGCATTTGCAATCTCCTCGTTAATCCCTTGTGCCACTATCGAGCCAACAATATGAGCTTTGTTTTTGACCATCTTCAAATGGTATATGTATCTCTCAAATACATACATCCACCTAAAATGGACAGGACCACCTAAGGCTACTTCATCTGGAAGATGCACAAGAAGATGTTCCATAACATCGAAGAAAGATGGAACAAATATATTTTTTCAAGTTACAATGCTTAACGGTGATATTTGCCTTTAAAAGACCAACATCTAATTCTTTCAAAACCTTCGAATAAATATCTCGGAAGAAGAGAGCAATATCTGTCAACAGAACACTAAAGTTATAACAACAATTATAATAAATTTTATAAACATTACAATAAAGAAATACCTCTAATCGCTGTGTGAACATTTTTTGGAAGGAGTTCAGCAAACGCAAATGGATAAAGCCGCTCCATTATGACATGACAATCATGACTTTTCAGTCCATGTAGCTTTAAAGTTCTTTCTTCAATACATCGACTAAATTTGGAAGAGTAGCCATCGGGAAATTTGATGTCATTTTACAGCCATAGAAGGAATTGTCGTTTTCAAGCATTTGATAACCTAAAATTTAGCACATGCATTGTTCCATCTTCCTTTATCTTTAAATCCCGTCTTTTGCATATTCCCGGAAGATCTAATCGACTTTTGATGATGTCTTTAGTCTTTTCGGGAACATTTAACAATGTGTTGGTCACATTATTGAAGAAGTTTTTCTCAATGTGTATGAAGTCAAGGCTATGCCAAAGAAGATGAGTTTCCCAATACGGTAATTCCCAAAAGATACTCTTCTTTACCCAATTGTGAGTAACTCCGTAACCAGATATTGTCTTTATTGGATTATCATGTTCATTCCCTCCACAGGTAACAGATTCTTTTAAACCTTCGATATTATTTATCCTTTCACGTAATATTTCTTCCCCAGTCAACCATGGTGGAGGAGGATCCTTTTTTCCCCCGCCTAAATGCTTGAGTGTTTTTCCTGTAAGGATAATCTGCATCTAAAAACCTTCTGTGGCAATCAAACCAACTATGTTTCCGTCCATTAGGCAACCAGAATGCATTTGTCTCATCTTGACAATATGGGCATGCCATTCGACCATGAGTTGTCCACCATGCAAGCATCCCATACGCAGGAAAATCGATTATTGTCCACATCAACACTGCTCGCATTATGAAACTTTCTTTTTTTGAAACATCATAAGCCTCTACACCATCCTTCCATAAACTTTTTAATTCTTCAATCAACGGCTGCAAGTAAATATCTAAGCTTTTCTTCGGATGTTTAGACCGGGGTATTAGTACCGAAAGTAACAAGAATTCTCTTTTCATGCACATTCCCGGAGGTAAATTGTATGGAGTTACAATAACTGGCCAAACAGAATGCGCTTCACCACTCATACTAACCGGATTAAACCCATCTGTTGATAAGCATAGATAAATATTCCGACTTTCAGCAGCAAATGCAGGATATACCTCATTGAAGTGTTTCCACGCTATGGCATCAGAAGGATGATGCATTTCACCTTCCGGAGACACATGTTCCTTATGCCACCGCATATTAGAAGCTGTTGCCTCGAGTTGGTATAGACGTTTCAGACGCTCTGTAATCGGCAAGTAAAACATTCGCTGTTTTGGTTTGTTTTTCCCTTTTCCATTGTTCAGATAATAGCGATCTTCTCCACAAAACCGACATTTGACCAATTTCGCATCGTCTTCTTTCCAAAACAGCATACAATTCTTCATACAAACATCAATCTTCTGCACGGGTAACCCAAGAGCTTTTGTCAGTTTTTTTTGTCTCGTAATATGTTGATGGAGCTTTATTCGGCTGCGGAAGCATATTTTTAAATACTTCTGATATCTCATCTACACAAGATTCCACCAAATTATAATCTGTCTTTACTTTCATCATCCGTAAAGTAAGCGACAACTGAGATATTCCTTCTGCACACCCTTCGTAAAGAGGTTGGGTCGCTGCTTCAAATGCATCAAAAAAATTATCATGATATGGTTCCGCTATCTCCGTCTCTTCTATAGGTTCTGGCATGTAGGATGGCACAATGTCCGCTTGTATTACTGTAATCTCCTGGTAGCAATCTTCTTAACCATTCCAAGTATGATTCTCCCACATTCGATCTTCACCCGTCGAGTTATTCACCCCGAAACCCTCACCAACATCATAGAAGTTCTCTCCATGATTCGTCCACACATAATAATTCCCCTTAAAGCCGTATTGGAATAGATGTCTTGAGACAACTTTCACTTCTCGTTGCTTTACATTTTTTGCATCGTGCACACGGACACAATAACATTTTCCTTTCTTGATAATCGGCTTGATTACATGCAAACTGAAGAAATGCATTAATACCTCCAATGAAGACTTCAGAAACAGAATTACTTCCTGGATCAAACCTTTCATCCATCCATTCTCTTAATTCACAGTAGAAGGACATAGTGTATTTCAAACTTTTGAGAGAGAATAATGAGTTGAATCTTTTGCTCGGGTAGGTTTCATTATTAACTAAAGCCACGACCGAGCCACTACAAAAGCGTGGCTACGATAAAAAATTACCTTTAAGCCACGAAAAAGCCATGAAATAACGTGATTAACTTGCTTTTACCGATCTATGTCGGCACAAAAATACCAAAAAAACAACATAGCCACGAAGAAACAGTGGCAAATTCGTGGCTTCTTATGTTGCCAGGAAAAAAAAGATATGCCACTACTAATTTTTGTGGGATAAGCGTGGCTTTTATGCATTACCACGAAGTCATCGTAGCATATATCGTGGTTTTTTTTTCCACGACCTCATTTCGTGGGTTTTTCATGGCTTATTTCCTTATGTTTCGTGGCTTTTTTTATTTTGTGGCTTCTGCGTGGCCGTGTCGTGGTTCTTTACGTTTAGCAACGGTATTGTAGTGGCTTTCTCGTGGCTATGTGGTAGGATTTTACTAGTGGTATTATTTTACTAGTGATATTATATAATATTATTATGTTTGAAAAACATTTACTATACATATCGTAAATATGTGGCTACTATAATATATACCAATTTACAAGTGAAAATAAAATATTTATATAACTAACTATAAACGAAAACAAACACCCGCACAGTTGCGCGGGTCAAATTTAGTTTTTCTTTATTTGAAAAGTGTAATTCTAGTACTTGCCCATCTTCAAACATTTCTTTAATGAGGGATGTTTTACAGTCCGTCGAAAACTCCGTTATAGAATATGCCGTGTTTTTGACTCTTTCTCATATTTCCTAACTACAGTAAAACCTCTATAAATTAATAATGTTGAGACTTTGAAATTTTATTAATTTATAGAGATATTAATTTACAAAAGTTTCCTTATTTATATTTTTTTCTATTTTTCCATTTTTATTTTTAAAATAAAAATATATATTTGATTTTAGTGTATTTACATTATTTAAATTTTAGAATTTTGACTTTTATATTCTTTTATTATCTTATATAGTGTATACTTTTATGTTTCATAGAATTGTTACGTGGTTTTCGATATAATTTGACTAAATATTATCAAAATATAATGAAATGTTAAAAAAAAAGTATTTTTACTGTAAATATAAATCCAACAATATAATGTTAGATTTTACTTATATAAAATTATTTATAGATAGATTATTTTTTTATGATTTTAATGGTGCTATATATTTACATGGAAGTTTTGAAAATATTATTATCTTATTATTTTATCGATTTGTGTCATATTTTACACCGACCAAAGTTGGAACCGGTAAAATTTATTAAGTTATAGAGATTATTGATTTATCGAGTATTAATTTATAGAGGTTCTATTGTATTTTCATTTATTTTTATAATTAGATATGGTGTTGATAATACGGATGTTCTTAGACTATACATTATACAATACCCAATTTGTCGCTGTTATTTTGTTCATCTCCAAGGTTATCTAGAAATTGGGGGTCTTCGCCTTCCCAGGTCCTCAAACTAAAGTGATGTTGCCTTTTTGGACCCCATGACTCACTAACATTGCCAATTTTTTTTTTTTGACAAATCATTTTTTTACAAAACATCCTCTATATATTAAACGAGAAGCATTGTCATTTAATGCGTTCACATTACGTTTGTCACGTGTCAGTCTCACATCGATTTGGAAACGAGAATGCTAACGTGTCACGTGCAGAGAGCTTCTCGGCCAAATTCTACATAAATACGTTCACACTATATACTATTTTACATTTCTTTTAATAAAAAAAACTTACATGCACGATTTTATGTATTATACAAAAAGAAAAATAATTTACAATAAATTCACTATTGTCTAGTTTTATTTTATTTTTACTTAATTTATTTTAATAAAATATTATATTTCATGTTTTATTTTGAACAAAAATTTCTTTTAATGTGAATTAGAGTATCTTTATATATTTATCAACTACTTTTATATATTTTCTTACATACATATACATGTAATAGTGGGCACGAATCGGATATCAAGGTTTTGGAGGTATACTATCCAATATGTTTTGTCTGAATAATCAATTATCCAATTCGATTCGATTCGTAGCCATCAAATATACAGTGTCCCGGAAAAATTATATTTAACCGGTTTCAATCCGTAAAAAATAAATAAATAAATTTAAAATAAATAAAATATCTTAAATAATAAAAATTTGTTACAAAAAAACTTATTTATATTTTTGAATACTAATACCTAATTTTAATAAATTTAGTAAATACAAATATTGTAAAACTTATATAGAATATATTTTTTATACAACTTATATATACTTCAGTAAGTATATGTATATATATATATATATAAGCATAAAACAGATCATATTAAATATCTATTTTAAAATATATTAGTATTTGTGATTTGTGATTTGTTTCGTTTTTTACGAATATTGCATATTAGTATTTGCTTTTTTCGTAGAGTTACGAATATCCATATTTTTTTGTTCGAATAGAAAAGGATGATGAGTAAAATCAAAATTTACGGATATTTTGCCAAATCCTATATACATGTACACGTTAACGTGAGCATCTATATAACTAAATATTCACTATAAATGAGGGTTCTAACTCTCTTGGAAGCTATAATATTTTTTTTTAATCTTTCCATTCAACATCGACCAAATTGTAATGAAATGATTTATTTAATATTTTTTTTCCTTTTCTTTAATTATTATCTAGATTTGATTTGATTTGATTTTTCTTGCCTTTGAAAATTATATATGAAACCATTGGTTTGATATCAAGACTGTTTAAAATTCATATAACTTAAAAACCAAAAAAATTACTAATATTTTTGGTTATCATTAGAAAAACTAAAAACCTCAAGCATTTTAACCGAATAAACAGAATATATATTTATTAAGAATAATAATTATATTTTAATAAATCAAAATCAAACTAACATAAAGCCAAACCGATATCCAGATTAAACATATATTACGTGGAAACGGAAGCGGGTATACGGAAGTGGTAGAAAGCACGGAAACGCAATTTTAGAATTATTTAGGAAACTGATACGTGTTGGAAGCGTATATATATATATATATATATATATTGAAAAAAATATTTTAAATAAGAAAATTCAGTACAAAATTCATATACTATAACTCAAATAAACAATATATATAATTAAAAAGAACAAATATAATATAACATGGATAAAATCATATGTATAGTTGCTTTGAAACTAATAAAATAAAATACGAGAGTTAATTATTCCATACACACCAACTGATAATATAAATAACATAAAGCAAAATGAATAAGTGAAAAGGTACAATTAGATTATTATTCAGAAACTTGGAGTTGGAATATATTTACGTTTTTAATGTTCAGTTCTATTTTAATTTATAGATTAAGATTTTAAAAAATAAAATGAGTTAAATTGAGTTATAAATCAATTAAATTTTGCAAGCCCACAAGAATAATTCCATCTTTTTTACACATCAATAATACAACCACTGTCAAGCTTTTGATCAATGACCATCACGCTTTGATCTATGAACCGTGTGTTTCTGTCATGCTTCCAAACATCACAATTCTGAAAACGTCACTACAAAAAAAAAAGACTAGTTTGAATCATTTATTTTCTATATTTGTATTAGTTATAAATGATGTAAAAACCTTTTACATCACTTACAAAAATGACTTAGTTTTTGGTGATGCAAATAATTTGTATCAGTTTGTTCAAAATTGATGTAAAAATAGCTAATATTTCCATCAATTACTTTAAGTGATATTAGTAAGTGTCAGTTAGTAAAAGTGATGTTATTATTTACATCATTTGTTATAAATGATGTTTGTATTAGTGTCAATTAAACAAATTGATTATAATTATTTAAATCATTTACTATTAGCTGATGTAACGTTAATATCAATTTGAGAAATGATTTTAATAATTATATAGTTTATAATTAATTCTATAATTTCGAATGACTGATTACATGAGTTATTTATCAACTGTAAATAATTGATGTTGGACTTAATTTGATATAAAAATTTACCAGAAAAAAAAATTATATAAAAATTTTCAATATTAATTTTTCTTATTGTATGACATAGAAAGAAAAATAAATCATATACATAGATCTCTATAAACTCCTGATCAGTCATTTTTCACGTAGCTTCATCAATCATGCACTCAGATCTCCTTCACAGCCTCCTAAGCTTTATCACATGCCCGTGGTTCCCCTCTCCTTGAAATAATCTAATGCATCATTAGTGAGAAAAGCCTTTGCCCGCCAGCCTCTCTTTCGACTCGAGAAGATTAGATGAGGCAATAACAAAACCTTTTCGTAAAGTCTGTTCAATGAGTCCATGATGTTATCCATCTCAATCCTTCTCCCTTCAAAAACTGCTCACACCAAATATCATCCAATATGACAACATGAGATTACAAGTTTTAAACCAATAGCTTTTCCAAACAAATCAATAAGCAAGAGAGATAAGTAAAATCTATATCTCTAAACAAGTATTTCTAAATAAGAAATCCTAAACAACAAAAGTATGACTGAGAGAAATCAAAATCTCAAGAAAGCTATTCTAAAGTCAAAAGAGAAATAATACCTTTTGCAATTTTGTTCCCGTCAAATTCCGTAACAACCCTTAGTTTACTTTCAAATCATGCATAAGAAAAAATAAAATCATCAGCATCATATAAGAGAAAATGCTTCACGCCACTAATAACTCGTATAAGAACTTTAAAAAAAAAATCAAAGAAGTGAACAGAACAGTTATATTGTGCAACAAAGTTTAAAAATGAGAGAGGAGAAGAACGTGGAAGTGGGGTAGTGAGAATATCCTTTTTGGAGATGAAATGGCTAAGAACAAAACCTAATTAATTAGACCCACAAGAAAAATAAACTAAATCCACAAAAATCTTAACTATATTGTAATCTCTGGTTTATCTAAAAAATTAGCCAATAATTTAATAAGTTTTATATTAGAACAAATTTTCAAATGACGAAAATTAAAAGAAAATTATAACATCATATTTGTTAAACTAATATTAAAGGAAAATATAGTAACCGAATTTATATTAGCATCAGTTTTTTATTGATGCAAAATTTTGTATCACTTTAGTGAGTGATGTTAACCCATAAAATAAATGCATCAGTTACTTAATCAATGCAAATCTATATTATAATGATTCACTTTTGAAGCTCCTAAGGCTGTCCACGTTAGCAGTTGAGTGGACCCCGCGTTTGGGAAACAAAAAGATATAAAATTATGTAAGATTGATTGTTACTGATGAAAGACGAAATGGGCCAGTGGTGAGATGATGAGAAGCTTGATCGACGAGAACACCGGTTCGAAACGCACGCAGTGCATTCTTTTTTTTGGTTTCATTGGGTCTTTTGGCCCGCGCATGGGAAACAAAAAGATGTAAAATGATGTAAGATTGATTGTTATTGATGAAAGACGAAATGGCCAAATGGTGTGATGACATTAAGTTTGATCGACGAGAACACGGGTTCGAAAGACACGCAGTGCATGCAATTTTTTTGGTTTCATTGGGCCTTTTGGTTTGTATTTTGGGCTGCAGGTTTTAATTGGACTTTTTCGGTTTGATACCCAGGAGCCTAGGTTTTCTCAGGAGGCTTACAGCGCGCCACGTCAGCAGTTTTGTGGGTTTCGTAGATATTTTTTAAACAATCATAGTCTTGGTAAGATGATTACAAACAATGAAATACACTTTAGCCAAGTGGTATAAGGTGTCTAATTAAGTATGCAAGATTGTGGGTTCAAACCACGTAGCTATCACGTATTTTTTATTTTTTTTTATTTGGGTTATTATCATATGGACTTTTTGTTTATAATGTTTTTATGTTTTTTTGGGCTTATTGTTTTAAAGATCAAAAAAGTTGGATAAACCCAAAATCTTAACAAGTTCAAACCCAAAATAGTTAAAAATTAATCCAAACGAACAATAAAAAAAAAACAAAAAAACAAAAGCAAGTGTCACGTGATTGCCTACGCGGATGGCTTAAAGAACCTTAAAACTATCCTATTATAATATAGCTCAACTCAAAAATAATAAAAAAAAAATCCAAAAACAAACAGACCAAAAATAAGAAGTGAATTCCACGCAGGTGCCTACATGGATGGCTTAATGAGACTTGAATAATATAGATTAGGAGCTCAAAAAGTTAAATCATTGCACCTATTTCCTAATATATATTTTCAAAAAATTTGTATGTGAGATAAAATTAAAAAAACAACAAAAATTAATTATTTGCGTTATTTATTAAATGAATATGTAATTTCTCTTACATTTTAATAACTACTATAATTTTATTGTTGCACATATTTCCTAATATATGTTTTCAAAAAATTTGTATGTGAGATAAAATAAAAAAACAACAAAAATTAATTTTTCGTTATTTATTAAATGAATATGTAATTTTTCTTACATTTTAATAACTACTATAATTTTATTGAAAACATTTCTCACCACCGATTCCAGACTCCGGCGAATGGATTCCCACAGTCGATGACGCCGTAGATAAAAATGCCACATCATTTATGAACAAAACTCAAACTTACAAAAAACCATATATAAAAACCTATCTAATGAAACTTAAACAACAAATATTAAATTAATTAAGGTTATTTTAAAATTAATAAATCGTTTAATACAAATATAAATACTATAAATATAGAATTATATCAAGTTTTGATCTACGATATAAAAACTATTTACAGCAACAAAAAAACACCTACTTTTACACACTAAAAACTATATTATAGCATAACTATTCCTATAAACCTTACTTCGCATATAAATAACATTTAACACATTCCTAATATTTTTCAAAAAAAATTGTATGTGAAATAAAATAAAATAAACAACAAAATTTAAGTATTTTTAGTTATTTATTAAATGAATATGTAATTTCTCTTACATTTTAATAACTACTATAATTTCATTGAAAACATTTCTCACCACCGACTCCAGACTTCGGCGAATGGATTCCCACAGTCGATGACTCCGTAGATAAAAATGCCACTTCATTTATGAACAAAACCCAACCTTACAAAACCATATATAAAAACCTATCTAACGAAACTTAAACAACGAATACTAACTTAATTAAGATTATTTTCAAATTGATAAATCGTTTAATACAAATATATATACTGTAAATATATAGTTATATCAAGTTTTGACATACGATACAAAAACATAAAATTTTCCATTTCATTATTATTTGGTGTCATTAGAAGAATCCACTAAACCAACAATCGAAAAAATACACGCAAACATAATGATTCCGGCCCCGCGCTTGCGCGGGGAGTATACAACTAGTATATATAATAATATCAGTAACTTTAAAAATGATACAAACTAATAAAAAGTGTATCACTTTATTGAATGATGCCAATTAAATTTATAATAACATCATTTACTATAACTGATGTTAATTTATATATATTTGTATCATTTATAAATAAGTAATTTAAAATTGAATCATTTAGTTTTATGATATAATTTAAGTGATGTATGTCATCTCTTTTTTTGTAGTGCGTGATTCCGTGACGATTTCATGTGATTCCAAACGTTTCTGGTTCCGTGTAACGTATGATTAAACACACCTCCATCGGCGATTCCGTTTGTAACGTATGATTAAATAGACAGAACATTTTATTCTATAATAAAATTAATAATCTCATTTCACCCAAGGCGCAGAGTATTATCTAGTTCCCAAGTATTTGTCATATGGAATCGTAAGAATTAGTAATATATACTCCCGGTTTCACAATTATGTTTTTTCATATATAAAAACATATCACATTAGACTTTTGTCACTATTTTTTTTTCTTAACATACTTTTGTCACTATTTTTAATTGTTATCAATTCTCAATAACATTAAAATCAATAGTAGTTCATACTCGAGCAATTTTATTGAAAACTTACAATCTATTAATATTAACTAGTAAAAAAAAATAGAGAAATTTATCTTTATGAATTTTCTTTGTTAAATCCAGTTTTTTTTAATTATAGAGATAGTGGTCAGTAACTCAGTATCCATATTTTTCCTCAATAATATCAAGACATAAAATCATGAAAAAGTCAATAAAATCTCAAAACACAAAATCAAATGAAATTTCAAAATCATTACCAGTTTAACAAATCGAGAAGAAGACAAGCAGATTCATCAAAACACAAACCGGAAGATAGCTTTGTATAGAAGCAGAAGCATCCGACTTTTTCATGTTAATCCCTTTCTTATTAGCTTTAACTCCATCACCGTTGACTTCAACATTAGCACCAACCTCGACCCCATACCTCTTGGTTTTCCAAAACGCAACCTTGAATCTCACTTGCGTCTTCAAATCCAATCGGAAAACCGCCGATCCATTAGGCAAAACCGCTCCTAAAAGCGTCTGGTTGTTCAAAGGCACAACCTGGCCCCACTTCTTGGCTTTTTTCTTGTGTCCCTGGTAGAATCTTGGCACTGTGTAGTTAGCTATAGAGGAATTGGTAGCGTTGGAGAAGTAAATGTGGACATCATCGTAGTAGATTCCTTGGTCACTGTTTATATTATTTAGACGTACCATGAAGTTGAGAGTGGTATTGAGTCGCGAGTTTAGGGTTTTGTTGAGGGCAGGGACGTAAAAGTATTCGATAGAGCAGTTTGGATCGAAGGGACGCATTCGATGGAGACCTACCCATAACATGAGGGAGGTGAATGCAGCTGCGAAGATTAAGCCAATGAAGTAGCTAGTTGGACCACGTTTCATTTCTCGTTCGTATTCTAGAGGTAACATCTTTTTCAAAGATTTTGATATTCTCTTATTGAAAGATTGAAGATGAAGATGAAGCTGTTGTTCTGTATTTTCTTATAGATTCTTTGGTCTGATTTTCAGGATGCTATAAGAGACGACTTATTAGTAGGAGACGGTGAGACACATGATGCGCTTGCTTAGACAAATAATAAAGAAAAAAACTACTTAATGTATGTAAGAAGGCAAATAAAATAATCCTAAGACTTTTTTGGGCATTATAAAAAGAGGCCAAAGGGATGTCCTTCGTATTTTCTTATTTTTATTACACAAATTCAACTTATCAACTTATGTTATTTGTTGTTTTATTGTGGTATTGATATATGTATTTTGTGTAATCTGTTAAAGATTTAATTAATAAATTTAAGGTTGTAAAGAAAATCAATTTATCAAACCGATTACTCTGTATCTGCATGATCCATCTCAAAGTTTTTATTATATCTCCGCTTGGTTTTAATATCTTTTTTTTTGCTAAGGGCTTGGCTTTAGTATGCTGTGCATTCTTCTTCTTAAAATCTGATATCCATGGGGGACAGTTGCATTCCCATTTCCTAATCCTTGATGTTGGAGGTAGAATAAAGCTTGGAAATTCTTTAGCATCTGTAATTCAAGAGAAAATTCCGATTGCATACGTGTCAATATTATCTAAACCACCTCTGTATATGATCTAATCAAGTACGTGCATCTGTCTGATAGAATGATGTTTTGCTTTTAAGCGGGTGATCAAATTTGTGAAAAAGTTTCACACAGTGCAGTTATATTATCACATACTGAACCAAACTTAGTAATTTTGTCAAAATCCAAAAGCTGAAATTCGGAAGAAAAAAAAAACTTGACGATCATGTACTCTAATTTACTTCGTTTTGAAACATAAATTATATTATATAAAACATTACGACTATACTTCTGTGGTTCACTCTTTGTTCCTTGATTTCAAGCCCAATATATAAATTTAAATTTCACGAAACAGTTATAGGTAAACTATTCAATATATGAAGTACTTGGTCGAATTGAGAAATTATGAAGAAGATGGAACAACACAAAGCAACAAAAGTTGAAGGAAAAAAAACTAAAAAGCAATAGTAATTTAAAAGATATAATACCAACAATAGCAACCACAACAACAACAAAAAGAAGCAAATGAAAGTCAGAAGCACCAAACAGTTTAACAGATAGCAAAGAAGACAAGCAGATTCATCAAAACACAAACAGGTAAATAGCTTCTTAACGAAGATGAAGAAGAAGAATCAGATTTCCTCATCTTAATCCCTTTCTTATTAGATTTAAATCCATCTCCATTGACTTCAACTTCAGCACCAACATCGACCCCAAACCTCCTAGTTTTCCAAAACGAGTTCTTGTACCTCACTTGCGTCTTCAGGTTTATCCGAAAACTCGCCAATCCATTAGGCAAAACTGCTTCTAAAACCGTCTGGTTGTTCAAAGGCACAACCTGACCCCACTTCTTGGCTTTTTTGTTGCGTCCCTGATAGAATCTTGGCACCGTGTAGTTAGCGATGAATACATAGGTGACGCTGGAGAAGGAAAGGTGGACGTCGTCGTAGTAGATTCCGTGGTCACTGTTTGGATTATCTAGACGAACCATGAAGTTGAGAGTGGTGTTGAGTCGTGAGTTTAGGGTTTTGTTGAGGGCTGGAACGTAGAAGTAGTCGATAGAGCATTTTGGAACATCTGAACCCTTTGGACGGAGCTCTATCCAAACCAAGAGAATAATGACTCCAGTTGTGATGATTAGGCAAAAACCGAAGCGCCACCAGCATTTTCTACAATCGGCTCTCCTTTGAGCATCGAAACGACTCATGTTTTTTTTCCAAAGTATTGATATTGATATTTTGGTTAGAAAGATTGAAGATGACTTTTTTTATATTGATTCTTTGGTCTGATCGTTGGGCATTTCTTTTACTGCTATTTCAAATTGGCAACTCAAAGAGATGACTAAATAAGAGCCTGGAGAGATAGATTTAAAAACTATAAAAATTAAATTAATTAATGCATGATTGAAGTCTTGAAGATAAATAATATAACTCGAAGACTTCTTTCGGTCTTATATAGAAAGACCAAAGCTGTTTTCCAAACAATATATATATTATATAAGACCAGAAAGGAATGTTCGTTTTTGGTAAAGCCAAAAGGGATGTTCCATAACAGATCCCACTTATCAAACCGAAATTTTGAGATTGTAAATGAAACTTGGAAAACTGGAAAATGAAATACCTGATGATAACCTCCACCAGACCGATAAACCGATTTATACAACATAAGACCAACAATCGAGCCTACATGAAACTACCCGTCTACCACATTGGTCACTGAAAGATTCTTAAGGAAAAAAAAATAATTTAGAATGAATAATTTAGAATGATTTTTGCCTTTATTTTAACAACTATTGTAGTAACTTCCAGTGGCAACTTTCACAACAATCAATACAAAACAAAAAAGTTAAAATAATACTTCCTCCGTTTCTGAATAAATGTCATTTAAATATTTTTCACACAGATTAAGAAAGTGGTTGAAATATATGTAATTTATTATTAATTATACCTTTTTAACCAATAGTATTTTAAATAAATAGAATTATTTATGAAATCAATGCATTTTAATTAATTTTCAACTGAAATTAAATATAATTTGTATTAGAATTATAAAGTGACATTTTTTATGTAACAAGAAAAATGGTTAGAATGATACTTATTATAAAATAGAGGGAGTATAAAACAACGCGATTAATACACTATATATATACTGGTAAGGACCGTGAGGCAAACACCATACTAAAATATTAAAAACAATTACAATACAATATGCGATTGGTTCTATATATACTGATATGAACAACTAAGAACACAACATAGCCCCCAAGTTATTGGAATAAAAATATTACTATTGGTTATTTTGTTTTGTATTTTGCGGCAAATGAATAAAGTTATTGGAATAAAAATATTACTTTCAATGTTACATTTGAACAGTTGCATAACATTGGAATAAATTCTCATTTTGCATGTTACAGATTTTAAAAGTTATTTTTTGCTAATATATATATTAATACTATTATGCACTTGTTGTCATGTGTTCTTTGTTCCTTCATTCAATCTCAAGATATAACTGATTTTCAAATATAATTTGTGGATAGAGAAACTAACACATATTCTGAAACAAATTAATAATATAATAAACAAGAATTTGACCCGCACATTCGTGCATATATTTTTCATTGAATATTTAAGTTGATATTATCATAAAAGTTTTAAATATATGATTTACATTTATTTTTATATATTGTAAAACTCTATAATTTATTGTTTAAACTTCTTATTCGTCATTATTGATATATGAAATTTATTTTATACATATTATTTTCTTATTGATTCTTATTAATTATTAATATATTTTGAGTTCGATACATAATTATAATTTGAAATGATCAAATATATAATCTTCTTTAAGATTAGTTTTTAATTTCTACAATTTGCATACAATTTGCTTATGATCATTTATATTTTTATGTTGTGTTTAAAAAATAATACTTTAACACCTATCTCTTTAATATTTTGCGAGATTTTATAAGTAATTACATTTTTATGTTTAAATAAGATATCTCTGTTATTATAGTAAATTGCACACATAGTAGTATCTTATCATATAATTTTAGTAAATTTTATAAATAAATGATATTTCTTGGATTTATTAAGTTTTCTAATTTATTATTATTAAATTAAGATTTCAAAATATTATATTACTTTGATTGTTAACAACATGATCTTTTGTGTTTTAGCATCTATGATTTCATGCTATATAAAATTTGAAATATTATACTTTTGAGTTTTTCATATTTATTTTTTAAAGATTATAAAGAGAAATTTAAAAAAATTACACAACGATTTTTTAGTTTGGAAGATATATGATTATGAATTTTAGTTACTAAATTAGTGTAGTATTCTACAAAACAAAATATATATATATTTGAATTTTTGGTAAGATTTTTTATATTTTCTCAACAGATTCCGTTACACTTAAAATAAAAATTAAATTTATATGAAAATTTATTTATGATTAATATTTTAATAAATTACTAACATATTTAAACTTTTCTAGTAATATATTTGTAAAATAATACATAAACTAAAGATTAGTTAAATACTATTACTTTTTTATATAATTATATAGAGATAATATATTGCTATCAGTTTCAAAATAAGTAAAATGATATTATATAGTTGCAGATATAAAGTTTAATATATCTTGATAATTTAATTTTTGTATAAAATATGTTAGAGTTAACGAATTTTTACCCATTTTATTGATGAATGATTATTTATTTAAAAGGAAATTGTTTTAAAAAAAAATCTGTTAATCAACAAATTTATTATATTTTGCTTGTATTTAATTTATAGATTACGTCTACTTTAGTGTAAAATATAATTAAAAAATAACATAGAATTTTTATGATAAATTATTAACTATCATTAATTTCTAATAAGATTACATTACTTATTAAGAAATTATAATGCATTATTTTATAAAAAAAATCTTAAACTTTTGGTAGGATCTTGTTATATTTTGCTCAAAATATTTTATAAAATTCAATTTTCTAGTTAAATTTCATTGATTATTAATATTTTTACCGATTATTGAGATTTAATATTAATAAGCAAATATATCAGATTAGATAGTTGATTAAATGATCCTACTATTTTCATTCAAAACATAAATGGTCCTACTATGACTTATCATCAGTAGATAAAATATAAGACTCGAAATTAATAATTAGATATTTGTTTTTATAATAAAACAAATAATAAAATTAGTTTATAATAAGGGATAATTTGCAAAATACCCTATTTAGAATTTGAAATTTGAAAAATACAATGCCTTTAATTTTTTTTTTTGAAATCTACACTTCCTTAAATGAGAATTTACTTTTTTATCCAAATTAGATATTTTAATAATTAAGATATAAATTCAAAATTAATAAGAACATTATAATTATTTATTTAAGATAAATATGTTATTTTGTGATTTAAAATTTTACAACAACAAAGATATAATAAAATACATAAATTATGATTTGTTTTGACTTTTTCATGAAATTTATATAGATTTTGTTTTATTTTCTTTATTTTATATAAAAAAAAAGACATATTTCATTCTCTACAGAATTTTCATTTTCCTTAAAGTCATCATCTACTGGAACCAAGTTAGTTCTAATATAATGTATTCACATATGTGTTTATTTTGCTTTACTTTGAATATGAAGAAGAAGAACAATTATCATTCATCGCCTTGGCTTGTTCTTCTTCTTTTTTCCTGACATGAAAACCTATAAATTTGTTTAAGCAAATGATTTGATTTAATTTGTTTAACCAAATGATTTGATTTTTTTATGAGTCTGTTTCTTTGTTGATGTAAAAAAAATATATATATGTATATATATATATATATATATATATATATTTTAGAAACCTGTTTTATTTATGTTGTTTATATAGAGATGAAGTACATGATTCAACAGAAAGTAGTGGAAAAAAAAGGGGGGGGGGGATTTTCCAAATACGACTCAAAACTTGATTTCAAATGCAAATGTGCATCCCAACTTCAGTCAAATACAAAAGTAACTCAAAAGACTAGTGAAATTACAAACATCTCCTGATGACTAAATTAAAAAAAAATAGTATTTTAGTTACCATTATAATTCTACGAGTTAGAAGGCTTTTACGAAAGTCTTCTCATACTGTAGATCTTAAAATAACTTATAAATTTTATTAAAAAAACATTTTGCTTAAGAGAAATTCCTAATCATGTAACTATAGACATTTTTAAACGATATAAATTTAGATTTACTAAAACTAAACAATTTTCAACATAGATGAGTGAATGTAGTTGAATCATGATATTCATTGGTTTAGGGTTTTGTAACTATGTTATAATATTGTATGTGTTTTTAGGGTTAGATTGTGGAATCTTAACTTAAAAAAAAAATTGACATGTGTTTAGTTTTGTGTATATTAAACACTTTATAAGTTTATTTTAAGTTTACTAAAGTTTTTCTTTCTGATTTAGTTATATATTGGATTTTGGGATTTGAAAGACTTAAATTTTCTAAAATATAATGCACTAGAAAACTTAATAGAAGATTTAGCAACAGAGTCTAATATTTCCCGCTTAAAGTTTAAAAATAATTTAGGTTTCCCGCATATAGTGAAGTCTTCAAATAAATATTCCATATGTCTTCCGGGGATAATCTACTAATGTATTAGATCTTAAAAATAGTTTATAAATTCCATTAAAAATATTCTGATAGGAAAAAGTTTATAATTATCTAATTATATACATTTTTAAGTGATGTAAATTTATATTTAATAAAATTGTTATCAACATAGATAAGTGAATGTAGATTGAGTGAAGCTATTCTTTGATTAAGGGTTTGGTAACATATGTTATAGTATTGTTTGTATTCTTTAGGGTTAGATTTTGAAATGTTAACATTTTTTTAAAAAAATATTTAAATTTGACATATATGTGTTTAGTTTTGTGTATATTAAAAATTTTATAAGTTAATTTAGGTTTAATCGTTATAAGTTGATTTTTAGGTTTAATCGTTTTTTTAGATTTAGTTAGTTACTTGATTTTAGGGTTTAAATAATTTATCAGAAATTTTTCTAACAAATAATGCACTAAAAAATTTAAAGTAAGTATTTTGGTTAAATAGTAAATTTAGGGTTTAGAAGACTTAAAGTCTTCTCTATCGAAAATATTTAACCCAATTAGAAATTTTGTCTTCTATATATATAGAAAAAAAAATCACATTTTCTTTCTTCCTCTCAAATGGAGGCAAAAAATGTAATATTTCACACTCTAAACTCTCCAACCTCTCTATAAACTATTTGAATTTGATGACACTAAAATCTTATATCAATTTCTCATTTTTATGTGTTTCTCACTAATTTATCTTGTTTTTGCAGGTTTTTAATTTCATTACATCGTTGTCATCATTTACTTATTTAAAGGTAGACCTATAAATTTTGGATTTTTATTTTTGTGTGTTATATATGTTAGATTCTAATAAGTTATAGATTCAACATAATGTGATTGTTTATGTATTATTTAAGCAAAAATATTTTGAATTTTTTTCTTTGTTTTGATGCCATTTGAACATTTTTGGATATGCATGTTTTCAGAATTTTTGGATAACATTTTATGCTAGAAGACTTCCATAGAATTCTTATGAATCGTAAATGTTTTTCTCACTCTAATAGCTGCAACAAAAATGTAATGTTTATCATTCTACAACTCCCCAACCTCTCTATATTCTATTTGAATTAAAAAAACACCAAACTTTATATCAATTTCTCCTTATTATGTCTTTCTCACTAATTTATCTTGTTTTTGCAAGTTTTTCACTACATGGTTATCATCTTTCACATCTTTAAAGGCACATCTATAAGTTTTTTTTTCGCATCAAAAGGCTGATCTATTACTCAAGCTTGAGATGGTCTGGGTAACCAGACCGGAATAGAACAACCAACATACATGAGCTTACGATAAAAAGATCTAGCAGACTTAGCTAAAGAATCAGAAAAACTATTTTGTATCTAGGAACGTAAAAAATCTTGAATTCTAGGAAACAAATCCTCAGAGTCAAGTGTTTTTCCAGTTCCGTTGAGAAGCTAGGCCATTCGTGGGGATTCCTGAGCATCGCGATCATCTCCTTGCAATCAGTTTCAAATCTCTGACATGGCGAATGTTGAAGCATATTTTTCATTGCCCACCGCAGTGCCTCCAACTCTGAATGCAACGCAGACTCCACTCTATGAAAATTACGCAGCCCCATTAACTGGCTATTTCCCGAGCTATCATTCCAAACCCAACCGCATCCACTGAAAAGGTCAGTAGAAGTCCAAGATCCATCCACCAAGCATATGTTACCCAGACTTATGGCTTGAGTTTCCTCTACTCCGTTCCCTAGGGATGACAGTATATCTTGCTCGTTTGCTTGGAACCAGGCTTGACACTCACTTTCTGCATAACGCGCTAGCTCCAAAGGGTCTCTATCAATACCTCTGAACAGCTTATCATTCCGAGCCTTCCAGATATACCAAATTAGCCAGGGATAAGGATCCCTATCCAATTCCAGTTCCATTATATAATTTTTCCTCCAGAAGAGGTAGTCCATGTTCGCATATATACTCTGAAGTGGAAACAAAGAAGGACTGGTAGGCGTGGATGATAGGGCCCAAGCTTGCAATGCAGGTGGACATTCGAAAATTGCATGTGCAATTGTTTCTTCAGGTTCCCCACAGCGTGGACAGTGGTTATCACATCTCATATGTCTATAATTTAAGATACTCGTAACAGCCACATGACATGTTATTAATTGCCACATAAGATGGCATATTTTCTGGGGTGCCTTGACCTTCCAAGCATGTGTTTGAAGCTTTGTGAAGCTAGGTTCACATACAGAATAGTCCTCTTCCTTCATCAAGATATTTTGTGCTACCCAATATCCAGATTTAACTGTATATTGTCCATTCCTTGTATAGCTCCAGCAATACATATCACGTCGATATGCATAACTAATGGCCATGCTCTTAATGAGTGGTATCTCTGCGGCTGCTACATAATTTTCAACGCGGCTCTCATCCCAAGTCTTTGTTGCTTGATCAATTAAATCGATTACTCTCATATTCGGATTCAAAACTGGCACATATATAAATTTTGTATATGTATTATTATGTGTTTTATATGTTAGATTCTAAATATTTGTAGATTCAACATAGTGTGAGTGTTTTATTTATTATTTAAGTAATAAAATAGATTTTTTGAAGTTTTTCTCTGTTTAGATGCAGGTTCAATGTTTTGTGATATGCATGTTTTTCAAATTTGAGCCAGACTTTGGAAAAAAATCTTAGAAGACTTCCTGAAGACTTCCTGAAGACTTTCCAAACCAATAATATCTAACCTAAGTGAAGTCTAAACTTATGTATAGGAATGATCTCAATCTCAATATGTTATAATTTTGTGATGGTTTGATTTATGATTAATATGTGTACTTTTTTAAATGTGATTTTTTTTTGTAAATTTAAAGAGATGTTAATGAAAATAATTTATTGAATATGTTCATGTTTACGATATATATTATTTTTCCAAAAGTAATTAACATTATTGAAGTTATTGATACAATATAACAAGAAATATTTTAATCAAGATACTAAAACTAAGGAACAAAAAATCTCAAGAAAACTTAGTCAAATTCACAAAAGATCAAACAATACATAAGTCCCACTAGAAAAAAATTTCGGAAGAATTCACTAGAAATCTTCTTTTAACATTATCAATAACAGAAGACGTCTTAAAAATCCTAAAAAATTATAATTAAAAAACAAGTTAAGTCTTCTATCAGAAGATTTAAAAAATTTAGAAGTATATCTTATAATCTAAGAAGACATAAACCACATGACTTTTCATACTTAAAGTTACTTAACATTTTTGAAAGTTTAAAACATATCTTGAAGTTATATAATATTATTGAAAATGCAAATTTAACAAAAACGAATGTAGAAAACTTCCACATAAGTTTTCTGAGAGAAGAATTCTTTCATTAAGTTTTCCACTAAGTCTTAAGTCTTCTCTCTTAACTAGAAACATTAATAAACATTGATGTTTGTAACCTTGTAAGTATCACCAATTCAGCTATAAGTTCCATTCAGGAACCTCAACATTGACTTTTATACATGAATTAATTAGAAAATAAGATCTTTTTAATTTAGAGAAAATGAAAGTTTATTAAACATTAATGTGGAAGACTTCCACGAAAGTCTTCTCGGAAAAAACTTCTATGGAAGTATTCTTGACGTAGACTTCCATGGAAATCTTCCATTTAAATCATTTTTGCAATTGAAAATTAACAGAGGAAGACTTCCAGAAAAGTCTACTCTACAGCAGACTTCTAAGGAAGTTTTCCATTGTAAATATTAACTTACTTTTGTAATTCAAAAGTTCTCAAAAATACCAGAGAAGTCTTCCCAGATAAACAAGTAAGTTTTGCAATTGGCCGAATTATGTCAGAAAATTTGACTTTTTACTGGAAGTCTTCTCAACTTTTACATGAAGCCTGTTCACAGTCTGTGGAAGTCTACATAGGCAAATTTTGCAATTGACTACATTTGCATTTTATCGAGAAGAGTTTCAGATAAATCTTTTACTCGAAGACTTCTTTGAAAGTCTTCTCTCATAACTTTAGGTTTGACTAGAATCATAGAATAAAAATCTGAAAGATTTCCAAGTAAATCCTTTGGCAGAAGACTTACGTGGAAATCTTCTAGTTTAAATTAAATGTTTAAGTTTAAATTTTTAATTGCAAAATTAACCTACAGACTTTCACCGACAATGAGCAAACTTCATGTAAAAGCTAAGAAGACTTTCGTGCCGAAAGACTTACCCGAAAGTCTTCTGTACAAATTCAAATTTCTGACACAATTCGGTCAATTACAAAACTAACTTGTTTATCTGGGAAAACTTCACTGGAAGTCTTCTCGATTTTTTTTGTGAACAAAGAAAAGTTGGAAGACTTCTACAGGAAGTCTTCTCTAAAACACACACAGAAAAATTCAATTGCAAAAATAACCTATGCTTTGACCAGAAGACTTCCACGAAAGTCTTCTCTATCTACGTAAATATTCTACGCAAACAGATCTGAAAAAAAATGAATTCATACCTTGAATCAGTGAGATAACTTTCTTAGCTTCTTCAACCACACAGAACTTCACCATGAAAGCTACCCACTCTTTGATGACCAAGAATCATGAGTTTAAATGGATCTATGAACCTTACAAAGTTTAGAATCAAGATCTTGGGGATTTTTGGATGAATATAGAGAGAAAGTGAAAGATATGTAGTTTGAGTGCATAATAAATGAGATAAGATGAGTAAAAAACGATTTTTGGGTGCATTAAGCGATTCAAATTGGTTGTTCATGGTAGCTGGTGAATTGATGGCAGTGGAAATATTTTAAATATTTTATGAAGATGAGGATAATAGAGTAAAACCCTCATTTCAAAAAAAAAACAAATAGCATTATCGTGAATAATTTGAACTTCTAGAGTGATATAGAGCAAATGAAAGTTCTAAAAAAAATCATGGGTTAGTTTTGCATTTGACTTTTTGTTTTGAATCACTTTTGCAAAACTCCCAAATAGGCCAAACCATTAAAACCGAACTGATCAATCGAACCGAACCCAGTCCGATAAAACCGGTTCGGGTCGGGTTCGGATCTTGAGAAATAACCAAATTGTCACAAATTTTTGGTATAATGGGTTAGGGGTCGGTTCGGGTAAATAACACCAAACCGATTGGATATATGGGTACTCAAGAATCGAGTGACCTAATTCTATGATTTCATTGTTTCCCCTTTTCGGTTTCCACTAAACTTGTTAAGATTTTCAGAGAACTAGAATATGATGTTGATCATTGCATCAATCAATGATACGAGGAAAAAGATATTTTATACGAACTTTTGCTTTGAGAAACTATATGGGAATGATAGTATTGAGTCCAACGAAATGAGTGCTTTTGTGCTTGATCTCCTTACAGCATGTTCCAGGAGTATGCTAGCCGGTTTAAAGGTGATAGTACTCAATCATCTCAAACGAAGAAAACACCAGCTGTGAGTGTTCAGGAGACTCAAGAGCAGATGGATATGCTGAAGTTGGTTGTTGAAGATTTTGGTTATGAGAGGATGGATTCTGAGTACAAAGAACTAGCTGCTGAATCAGGAAATGAGGCAAGGGATGATCTAAAATTTACTTGAAGGAACCTGTTGAGAATCAGAATCTTATGATGGGATTTGAGTTCGACATACTTGGTTGGTGGAAGGTGCATAGAATCACGTTTCCGGTTCTGGTAGAGATGCCTAGGTATCTGCTTGCGATGCAGGTTTCATCAGTGGCTTTTGAAAGTGCTTTTAGCACAAGTAGTAGAATTTTAGAACCTTATAGGAGCTGTCTAACCCACTACATGATAGAAGTTTTGATGTGTAGTGAGCAGTGGCTGAAGGCTGATATTAAGTTCTATGAAAACGTTCAAACAAATGCTAGACAAGCTTGAGAAAGGTATGCTTTTATGTCTCTTAGTTCTTTTAACATTTTATTTGTTTGTTTTTTCACTTATTGTTTCAAAAGTTTGAGAGTGAGAATTGAAGACTGAAGATTGCTCTTGAAGTCTGAAGTCTTTTTGTTTTTGTTTTGGTGTTGGCTTTGATTTTTTAGTTTCGGCTTTGGTCTTATTCGAGATGGGCTCTGCTTTGACAATTGCTTTCATGTTTTATTATTGGGAAAATTTCATAACTACCACTTTCACACTAACACTTTTCAAATATACCACAATTTAATTACACTTTTCAAATATACCACTTACATTTAATGACAAATTACAAAACTAACCTTAGCTATTTTCTTTTCTATCGTTGTTTTCTTTTAGGGTGAAATAGGAGAGAGGAGGTGGAGGAGGTGCGGCGGCGGAAGAGGATCTGGTCTGATCGGAGAGTTCGTCGGCGGTGGGGATGAGGAATTAGGGGGAGGAGAAGGGAGACTGGATTAGGGGCGGTGGGGATGACTCAAAGTCCTTTGATCCCGTCGAGGTCTCTGGAGAGATCTGTCTCTGGGGGAGGAGGACAGGCTTAGAATTGGGTCAAGGAAGAGCCTGGAAGAAAACAATCTGAGAGTGAAGCTGTGGATGATATTTTCAAGGCGTATATGAATCTTGATACATTGATGTTTTGAAATCTTCTTTTGGAGGAGGTAATGAGGCTGAGATGGAGAGAAGACCAATGGTGGTGGAACCCGTAGTGACTCGGAGGGAGAGAGCTGTGACAATGTGAAGGTGGTTTCTTCAGGGGTGAAGAGGAGAGCTGGTGGTGACATTGTTCCCACTGGTATTAGACACTACAGGAGTGTTTCCATGGATAGTGGTTTCATGGGGAAATTGGACTTTGGTGGTGATGCTTCATCATCGCTTAAGCTTCAGGTAAAAGCTTCATCATCAAAACTTTATTTTTAGTTTCCGTAATTAAAATCACTCATCACTGTGTGCTCTCTCTTCTCAGAGGGTAAAGTTCCAAAGACATGAAGAAAAAACTCCTCTGAATTTATATATAACAAAAAGCTCTTACCTTTATATCTCTCTGATGGGTGGTTTAATCGATTTGAACGTGACTGAGGAAGAAGAAGAAGAGGAAACACTCTCTTCGGCTTCTGGGTCTCTCTCTCCTTCTAATTCATCTTCATCAGCGTTTGCTCTAAGTGGGTCTTCTGGTGTTTGTTTGGAGCTGTGGCATGCTTGTGCTGGACCCCTTGTCTCTCTTCCCAAAAGAGGAAGCTTTGTGTTGTATTTTCCTCAGGGACATTTGGAACAAGCCCCCGATTTCTCCGCCGTGATTTACGGGTTGCCTCCTCACGTGTTCTGTCGTATTCTTGATGTTAAGCTTCACGTATGTCTTTTTATTAAAAACCCTCTTTGTGTCTTTTTTTAAAAAAAAATCATTTGTTTGAGTAAAGTCTGTACCTTTACATTTTTTTGTTGTGGTTAGATTTTTAATAGGCAGAGAGAGATAGTGATGAAGTTTATGCTCAAGTCTCTCTTCTTCCTGAGTCTGAGGTGAGTGCCTTTCTTTTAGCTGTGAGTGTTGGAACAAGAGAGAGAGATTGCTCTAGTTTAGAGATTGTTGTTGCAGGACATTGAGAGGAAAGTGCGTGAGGGAGTTGTAGATGTTGATGGTGGGGAGGAAGATTATGAAGTGTTTAAGAGGTCTAATACTCCACACATGTTCTGTAAAACCCTCACTGCTTCTGATACAAGCACTCATGGTGGCTTCTCTGTTCCTCGCCGTGCTGCTGAGGATTGCTTCCCTCCTCTGGTATACTTATCCACTCTTCAGAAACTAAAAACATTACACTATGTGGCTTCTGTACATTGCACATTATTATTCAGGATTTTAGTTGTTTTTCTTTCTATAAGCTCATAGTGAGAGGTTTAACTCCATAATGTAGGACTGTAGCCAGCCCCGGCCTTCTCAGGAGCTTCTTGCCAGGGATCTTCATGGCCTTGAGTTGTGTTTTCGCCACATTTATCGAGGTAAACTTGTTGCATTGTGTTGCCTTCTGGTTAGTAGTTGAAATGTTTATAATGGTTTTGAGTGTCTAGTAGGACAACCTAGGAAGCATTTGCTGACTACCGGGTGGAGTGCGTTTGTGAACAAGAAGAAGCTTGTCTCTGGAGATGCTGTTCTTTTCCTCAGGTAATAAGAAAACTTTGGCTTTTATTGTTAAGAGGGTCTGTGATATAGTGTTTTTAATTTAGAGGTGATGATGGCAAGCTGCGTTTGGGAGTTAGAAGAGCTGCTCAATTTGAAGGCGCTTCTGCTTTCTCGATTCAGTAAAATCAGAATATGAATCACAACAGCTTCGCTGAAGTAGCTCATGCCATATCTACCAATATCGCTTTCAACATTTACTACAACCCCAAGTAAGCTCCTGCATTTTTTAGTTACATTTTCAGGATCACAATCAGCCTTAGTTATGTATTGTTCTTGTTGTTTGCCTCTTGAAGTTATTACAATCCAAACTCAGTAATATATGATTTTTGCACTGATACTTGTCTAATGAAATTACTATTTGGTAAAACAGTAAAACCTTTTGCAGGGCAAGCTAGTCAAACTTCATAGTCCCTGCACCCAAGTTCTTGAAGATTGTTGACTATCCATTTTGTATTGGTATGAGATTCAAAGCGAGAGTTGAGTCTGAAGATGCCTCTGAGAGAAGGTTATAGCTTATGTTTCAAGAGAACTTAACTACACCTGTGTTTTTTATTTGCTCATCTCTCTAAAATGTTTTGTTTTACCTGTTTTTGTCAGATCCCCTGGGATTATAACTGGAATCAGCGGCTTGGATCCTATCAGGTGGCCTGGTTCTAAATGGAAATGCCTTTTGGTAAGCTATGATATATATAATGTCACTTGGTTTGGTTTGAGAGATGACCAAAAGGAATGTTGCTTGTGTCATATAACTGAAACTATGTTTGACTTCATATTCAGGTAAGGTGGGACGACAAGGAGGCAAACAGGCATCATCAGCGCGTCTCACCTTAGGAGATTGAACCATCTGGTTCAGTCTCCAATTCAGGCAGCTTCATAACAACAGGTCCTAAAAGAAGCAGGATTGGCTTTACTGACATTCCTGTCTCTGGTAATACACATCTCAGTTCTAACAGATTAAATAATCTTCTCTAGCCTCTTCTTTAACACTTTCCTTTTTTTCTGGATTCTGTTTCAGAGGGGATCCACGCCACAGACTTTGAGGAATCACTAAGATTCCAGAGGGTCTTGCAAGGTCAAGAAAAATTTATGAGAAGAGGCTCTGGGGAAGGTTCTCCTCCTCTGAACTCCACAAACACCTGCTCAATATAACAACGGCACCACAACATTTGAGTAACCGGCTTTTATATATATACACAAGTACAATGAGGAAGTTTTACTTGAAGAAGAACCTCCACCAATATTTGGATTATTGTTTACAGTGTTTCTTTGTTTCAGTTTATAAAACTAACAAGAGTTTTACAAGTCCAAACTCTGGTGGAGCTAGATTTAAATGATTTACAAAGCTTTATAAATTAGTTTATGAATATTAATAATTAACTTATAGAATCCAGTAGATATTTTATAAAGTGTTATAAATTAATTTAGAAACCTTTATGAATTAATTTACACACTCTTGTAAATTAAAATAAAATTTCTTATAAATTAGTTTATAAGATTTCATAAATGATTTACAAAGATTTACAAATCCTTTATAAAAGTTTATAAATCATTTATAAGATCTATTAGATTAATTATAAAGGGTTATAAATTATTTATAATGGTTTATAAATCATTTATAAGGATTTATAAATCATTTATAAAGGTTTATAACTCATTTAGCTTGTGATCTACAATAAGTCTTTTATTTTTATAATAATAAAACTAAACAAAATTTGAAATTTTCTACTATTGAATTAGTATTTCAAATAATTCTAACGGGAGAGATGATGTATTTATGTTGACTGTTACCATAAATATCTTAATTTGTTTTCTATCTAACTTTGGAAATTCGCTTTCTATTTATAAGGGTTTATAAAACTATTTATAAGGGTTTATAAAACCATGTATAAGAATTTATATAACCCATTTCTAAGAGTTTATAAATCCATTTACGAGATTCAACCAGCTTTATGTGTTCATTATGTGTTCGAAGAAGAGCAAATGATGCTTTCAGTGCTAAAGGCAGACATTATATAAAATCATAAATAATAGTTTTATAAATCATAAATCAATTTATAAATATTTATAAAGTTATAGACATACCTTGTGTTTGATCCATCTTTCATTTTATCTATATATTCTTCGATGGATTATTTGTGTTTGCAAGAACGAAACATCTATAATGATTAATAAAACTATTTACGTGTGTTTATAAGAGTTTATAAATTCTTGTATGAACCGTTTAAGAAGTTGATAAAAGACTTATAAATATTTATAGACTATTTATAAAGGTTTATAAAACTATTTATAAGGGTTTATAAAACCATGTACAAGAACTTATCACCCATTTATAAGAGTTTATAAATTTTTTAGAAGGTTAATAAATCTATTTATAAGGATTTATACAAAATACAATATTAAAAGAGTTTAATAATCTTCATAAAACAATTTATAAGAGTTTTCAATTAGAAGAGTTTATAAATCATTTATAATTAGATTTACTCAATGCACTTTTAATGTTTTTCGACTCGTATACGGTTCCAACGCATCCTATTCACACACATTTTTAGAATATCAAAAAACATGCTCTTCTTAAAAAATCAGAAAATTATAGAATCTTATATAATGTTGATAAGTTTTATATAATAGATAACACAGAAAAAAATCAAACTATAAACTTTTATAAATCATTTTATAACACAGAAAAAAATTCAGTTTATTCTATTTCAGTTTATAAATATTTATAAATTAGTTTATAGAACTTGTAAATCCATTTATAAACCATTATAAATGCATTTATAAATCCTTATAAATCAATTTATAAATTCTAATAAATAAATTTATAAACCCTTATAAATTAATTAATACAATTTTATAAATGTGCAAAAACTTGGTATTTCATTTTTAAGAATTTAAAGGGTTTGTATCATTTATAAACCCTTCTAAATCTTTTTTATAAACAGATTATAAGAATATATAAAATTATTTATAAGGGTTTATAAAATTATTTATAAGAATTTGTAGAAATTCTGAAGATAATTCAATTATAAAGTCTTAAAACATTTTATAAATGAAAGGCTTATAAATCATTTATAAGAGTTTATAAATCATTTATAAGGGTTTATAAATTATTTATAATGGTTTCTAAATCATTTATAATGGTTTATAGATCATTTATAAAATCATTTGTAAATTATTATTAGTTTTTTTATAAGGCTTTATAAATTATAAACATTATTTTAAAAGTTTAAAAATTATATATAAGGGGATGTTTAAAACCGCAGAATATTAGTTCATAAGTGTACATTCCAATTTTTAGTAGAGGAAGTTGAAGCTATGTCCCTCCCAAATTTCCATTTGAAAATGATATGAATCATATATGTAAATATGTAATTGCTTATAACCTACATATGCTTCAATCTGTTCAATCTGCAGTCGATAAACAAACACCATTGAAACTTTACAACTTAGTAGTTTACCTAAGTCATGTATTATGGGACATTTAAATTATGAGACTGAAACGGAACTTTTTCTACTAAGTAGTTTACATTTGATCAATGATCCAACTTACTTTATTGATATGTATGAAAATATGGAGAGTAAGGTTTTTTTTTTTTTTTTAACTCTTCGTATCATTAATTCAGGAGAGGAGTAATGACTCCATCGGACAAAGTTTGAAAATAACAAAATTAAAACAAAACATAGGGAACCAATAGGACCCATAC
Organism: Eruca vesicaria subsp. sativa; assembly: GCA_932364175.1. Classification (NCBI taxonomy): domain Eukaryota; kingdom Viridiplantae; phylum Streptophyta; class Magnoliopsida; order Brassicales; family Brassicaceae; genus Eruca; species Eruca vesicaria. The sequence continues at coordinate 58,181 of CAKOAT010069933.1, read as the reverse complement.
TGAAACAGAAGTAAAAAGCACCAGTAAAGCCATGAGCACAGGGGAGAAGAGGAAGAAGAAGACCAGACCACAGAGGGGAGTTATCTGAAGCATGGCCAATATCACGAATCCTCCCTTGCATCCACTAGGGTCAAAGCTCTCAGCCAAGAAGTTCCACCGCGCTCTATGTACGACTGATATCATTGATCTCGTGTGACGCTGAGCGCTATTTCATGAGCACATCTATTGCCACCAAGGGGAACATAGGAGATGTTCCATAGCCTGAACTTACCCAACTGGAACTGAATGTGAGCCAACAATTCCTGGTAACAAGGGAACTCCTCAGGTCTCAGGATTGCTTCGCCCGCAAGGTAGGAGGATGATTCAAAGACCAGGGAAGTAAGGTTTATGGGTTGTCTTCTAGACCGTAGTTGTACACAATCTCGATCTGCATCAGTCACACAAGAAGATGAGAACTTGTGAATAAGAAAGTGAGGTCAGAACATGGAAGTGATAAGAGCTAAGAAAAAAACACATTAAGAAACTTACATGAGCACGGCCCCACTGCCTTTTACTTTCTCCTGATGCATTGGACAATGCAGACGGTTCCTTCATAGCAGAAGCCACATCTGATGTTGATGAGTTTTTATCCACACATTTTGAGACCTCGCCAGCTTTCACATCTGATCAGAACCTTTAACCAGGATGCTATCATCCTTTTTTGAATCACCATGCCGTGGTAGTGAAGACCGGTTAGGGCGAGATGAAAGCTTCTTAGTGACTTGAGGCTTCATACTTCCTTTTGGTGATTTGGATTCAGAGCTTAAAGTATCACTTCTCTGCAATATGAAAAACACAATGGCCAAGTAAATATGGAGTGAAGAGCAATAGTATCATCAAGTCTAGAATAGATTAGTTACTGAACCTTAATAGAGGACCGTGCTTTGAGGTCATCAGGACTTATGTTATTGCCATGATGGTCCACCGAGGCTTCACTCTCACTGTATGATCCTTCGGATTCATTTTCATGGTCCTCTTCCTCATCATGAACTTGTGAATAAGAAAGTTGTAAAGTGTTTAAGGTGCTTCAATCTGTTAACACAAACACATTTTTGTTAACGAAAGTTAAAGGGAGTTACTAAAGAACTTTGGTTTCTGTTTAGCAAAATAAACGAAAGAGAGACAGAGACCTTGACAATTTGGCCAGGCTCCCTCTCTTCACGGCTCTTCATGTGTTTGGTCTTGAGGTTAACATATTTGATGACAATGGTGCTGTTGTGGGTGAAGATCTTAGTGACTTCTCCAACCTTACCCTTAACGATTCATATAACAATCCAGGCGATTTCTCCATGAATCAATCAAACCAACAACCTAATGGATTCTATCTATCAAACCAACAACCTTCACGATTCGTAGAACAATCGGATTCAAAATCATCAGATCCATTATTCCATACACAGATCCATCGATTCATTAACAAATTGATGGAGAGAGCGCGAGAGAAGCGTACGAGTAGGTTCCGATGACGGGAGCGAGGAGGAGAATAGTGCTGATCCAATTCTCAGAGACCTTGTGGTGGATCTTCTCCGGCAGATCCTTCCATAGACGAGTCATAACCTTCTGCTGAAACGGCGACAAAGCGTACACCACCGCCTTCAATTTCACCGACTGCTTTCCCAATGTCTTTGGAAATCGTGTTTACCGATGACGGCTAAGACTTCGCTGAGCTGGCTCTGGATTCTATGGGAAGAGGAGAGCATGAGGAATACGATTAGCGTCTTGATCTGCTCCTTCTCGGGAGGTGTAATCGGAGAGATGGAGGAGGAGTCGTCGGCGGGAGGGAGCCACCGTGAACGTAGGTGGATGACTTAGTTTTAGGTTTAATTAGTTAAGGGTATATAAGTACTTTACCAATTAAAATTTTAGCGGTAAAATTGGTTAAGGTATAAATAAAATATGGTATCATGAAAGTGCTATATTTGGCAATTTCCCTTTATTATGAACAAGTTTGATTTATATTGAAATTTATTAAAGGTTATTTGGATTTTTTTCTTTTCAGTATTACAAATTAGTTTTGGTACTTCTAATTTCTTTGTCCACGTTTTGAAATGGTTGTGTTATTCAGGTTATTTGAAGTATGTTTAAGGTTGTGTTTGCAGGAGAAATGGGTTACAAGATAATGCTGAAACTCTGCTTTGATTAGTCTTGCAGGTTTGGATCATGTTAATAGAGTCTGAAACTGTACTACTTTTATTACTATTGTATGTTAAGCGTTACAGTGTCTGTAAGTGTTCCATCAAACAAAAATGTAGGTGTACAATTCTAATAAACTTGTACTTCCGGGTGAAATGAAAACTTTTGGATAATATGAGTAGTATGGATACCCGAAACCCGGTTCAGAATCGAACCCAAAAATTATATGGTTTCAACCGGGTTTAGGATGTGCTATCAAACCCGACCAAAACCCGAGGAAACCCGAACCGAGACCGACCTGAATTTTTGTAATAACCGAATGAGACTGATTTTTGTACATCCAAAAAAACCGAAACCCGATTAGAACCGACCCGAACCCGAATGGTCACCTGATTTCCCAGACCTACTCCCAAAAGAAAAGCAGAGAAAGATCAAATACATAACAATATTTAAGTCACAGAAAACAAATGGTTATACTTGCATTGAAAAAAAAAACAGAACTATTGCCAATATAAAACACAATCAGAATTAGAAACTGAAATCCGATTCATGAATCAACAAACCTCTTGATGAGATGACAGGAAAGATCTTTGAAACTAGAGATAAATGAGAAAATATTTCAGAAATGGACACGATACGAGAAGATAAGACGACGTCTTAAGTTTTTTTTCTTTCAAAATAATAAAAAAATTAAGATATACTCCATTTCTTAAATTGTGTAAATTTATTAAAAAGATATGGGAAATATATAGTGTAAATATATTGAAAATAGTTATGTAAATTCTGTAACGATTTTTCTTAATGATTTTATTAAGATTTGGGAAAAAGAATGAACAATTTGGTAAATATATATATACATGAGTGTATTTTTCCAAAAACTTAAGCAGTTGTGTAGTTTTCAAATCCCTCATATACTAATTCTCGAGCATTACAACATATTTGGTAGTCATGTGTCATCATTATGTTGATTCTTAGAATCTTTAGAAAAATAAGTTGGTACATCTCAATATATAGTATACTTTTTATTAAACTAACTATGCAATTAAGTCTTAGTGTATAAAAGAATATTCTCCCTTATCTCCATCAAAATAAATTAAACAATCATATTAATAATATAATAAAAAAATAGATTTTTTCTTCTATGCTATATTTTAAATTTTTTTAAATTATTATACATTACTAAAATTTTTAAAAGTCAACATTGAAATTTTGTGATCAATGATTTAATTTTTTTGTTATAACTAAAAATAAATGATCATAAATTCATATAAATATGAAATCTCTTTAATATATACTCAGAGTAAATATATATATATATAAAATACATAAACATGTTAATTTCAAAATTTTCTTTGAGTAGGAAGCATCGGTTAATAAATATTCATATAAATAAAATTAATACTTTTATGGTAACTATAAAAATATTAGTTAAACCATCTGAATACGAAAGTCAATTAATAAATATTCATATTAAAGTATATTAGATAATTTTGTTAATATCATTTAAGTTTAATTATATACCATATAAAATAATTAATTAATAATTTTTATTTTTTACCAACAAAACAATATTGTAAATACAAAGAGGATGATTTTTATTTTTACTTCAGTTTAACTATATACGTAATAGTTACTCGCTTCTCAATTATTCAATATACTTTTACTGCATAATACGAAGTAAACATAAAATAAATAATAATATGATAAATTATTTTTATATATAATTAATGTTCATTCCGCGAAAACACGACTCTCAAAAGTTATTTATTATTTCAAAAATATAATTTGTTATATCAAAGTGAGATGGTGAATTTTAAAATCCGGATATGAAGCCCAATGTAAATAGGTTTAAAAATCAAAAATATCAACAAATATTACCCTACTCATCAACTTTTTAGTGATGGTTAAAGTTATGACATGATAGTTGAACGATCAAAATTAGTATTCAATGATTATTAATATATAAATTTCACCATGCACATATGCGCGGGTTATCACCTAGTACTACAAAAAAAAGAGATGACATACATCACTTAAATTGTATAACAAAACTAAATGATTCAATTTTAAATTACTTATTTATAAATGATACAAATATATATAAATTAACATCAGTTATAGTAAATGATGTTATTATAAATTTAATTGGAATCATTCAATAAAGTGATACACTTTTTATTAGTTTGTATCATTTTTAAAGTTACTGATATTATTATATATATTTGCATTGATTAAGTAACTGATGCATTTATTTTATGGGTTAACATCACTCACTAAAGTGATACAAAATTTTGCATCAATAAAAAACTGATGCTAATATAAATTCCGTTACAATATTTTCCTTTAATATTAGTTTAACAAATATGATGTTATAATTTTCTTTTAATTTTCGTCATTTGAAAATTTGTTCTAATATAAAACTTATTAAATTATTGGAATTTTTTAGATAAACCAGAGATTACAATATAGTTAAGATTTTTGTGGATTTAGTTTATTTTTCTTGTGGGTCTAATTAATTAGGTTTTGTTCTTAGCCATTTCATCTCCAAAAAGCATATTCTCACTACCCCACTTCCACGTTCTTCTCCTCTCTCATTTTTAAACTTTGTTGCACAATATAACTGTTCTGTTCACTTCTTTGATTTTTTTTTTTAAAGTTCTTATACGAGTTATTAGTGGCGTGAAGCATTTTCTCTTATATGATGCTGATGATTTTGTTTTTTCTTATGCATGATTTGAAAGTAAACTAAGGGTTGTTACGGAATTTGACGGGAACAAAATTGCAAAAGGTATTATTTCTCCTTTGACTTTAGAATAGCTTTCTTGAGATTTTGATTTCTCTCAGTCATACTTTCGTTGTTTAGGATTTCTTATTTAGAAATACTTGTTTAGAGATATAGATTTTACTTATCTCTCTTGCTTATTGATTTGTTTGGAAAAGCTATTGGTTTAAAACTTGTAATCTCATGTTGTCATATTGGATGATATTTGGTGTGAGCAGTTTTTGAAGGGAGAAGGATTGAGATGGATAACATCATGGACTCATTGAACAGACTTTACGAAGAAGGTTTTGTTATTGCCTCATCTAATCTTCTCGAGTCGAAAGAGAGGCTGGCGGGCAAAGGCTTTTCTCACTAATGATGCATTAGATTATTTCAAGGAGAGGGGAACCACGGGCATGTGATAAAGCTTAGGAGGCTGTGAAGGAGATCTGAGTGCATGATTGATGAAGCTACGTGAAAAATGACTGATCAGGAGTTTATAGAGATCTATGTATATGATTTATTTTTCTTTCTATGTCATACAATAAGAAAAATTATTAATGAACTTTTTTATATATTTTTTTCTGGTAAATTTTTATATCAAATTAAGTCCAACATCAATTATTTACAGTTGATAAATAACTCATGTAATCAATCATTCGAAATTATAGAATTAATTATAAACTATATAATTATTAAAATCATTTCTCAAATTGATATTAACGTTACATCAGCTAATAGTAAATGATTTAAATAATTATAATCAATTTGTTTAATTGACACTAATACAAACATCATTTATAACAAATGATGTAAATAATAACATCACTTTTACCAACTGACACTTACTAATATCACTTAAAGTAATTGATGGAAATATTAGCTATTTTTACATCAATTTTGAACAAACTGATACAAACTATTTGCATCACCAAAAACTAAGTCATTTTTGTAGGTGATGTAAAAGGTTTTTACATCATTTATAACTAATACAAATATAGAAAATAAATAATTCAAACTAGTCTTTTTTTTTTTGTAGTGTCGTTTTCAGAATTGTGATGTTTGGAAGCATGACGGAAACACACGGTTCATAGATCAAAGCGTGATGGTCATTGATCAAAAGCTTGACAGTGGTTGTATTATTGATGTGTAAAAAAGATGGAATTATTCTTGTGGGCTTGCAAAATTTAATTGATTTATAACTCAATTTAACTCATTTTATTTTTTAAAATCTTAATTTATAAATTAAAATAGAACTGAATATTAAAAACGTAAATATATTCCAATATCCAATTTTCTGAATAATAATCTAATTGTACCTTTTCACTTATTCATTTTGCTTTATGTTATTTATATTATCAGTTGGTGTGTATGGAATAATTAACTCTCGTATTTTATTTTATTAGTTTCAAAGCAACTATACATATGATTTTACCCATGTTATATTATATTTGTTCTTTTTAATTATATATATTGTTTATTTGAGTTATAGTATATGAATTTTGTACTGAATTTTCTTATTTAAAGTATTTTTTCAATATATATATATATACGCTTCCAACACGTATCAGTTTCCTAAATAATTCTAAAATTGCGTTTCCGTGCTTTCTACCACTTCCGTATACCCGCTTCCGTTTCCACGTAATATATGTTTAATCTGGATATCGGTTTGGCTTTATGTTAGTTTGATTTTGATTTATTAAAATATAATTATTATTCTTAATAAATATATATTCTGTTTATTCGGTTAAAATGCTTGAGGTTTTTAGTTTTTCTAATGATAACCAAAAATATTAGTAAATGTTTTGGTTTTTAAGTTATATGAATTTTAAACAGTCTTGATATCAAACCAATGGTTTCATATATAATTTTCAAAGGCAAGAAAAATCAAATCAAATCAAATCTAGATAATAATTAAAGAAAAGGAAAAAAAATATTAAATAAATCATTTCATTACAATTTGGTCGATGTTGAATGGAAAGATTAAAAAAATATTATAGCTTCCAAGAGAGTTAGAACCCTCATTTATAGTGAATATTTAGTTATATAGATGCTCACGTTAACGTGTACATGTATATAGGATTTGGCAAAATATCCGTAAATTTTGATTTTACTTATCATCCTTTTCTATTCGAACAAAAAAATATGGATATTCGTAACTCTACGAAAAAAGCAAATACTAATATGCAATATTCGTAAAAAACGAAACAAATCACAAATCACAAATACTAATATATTTTAAAATAGATATTTAATATGATCTGTTTTATGCTTATATATATATACATATACTTACTGAAGTATATATAAGTTGTATAAAAAATATATTCTATATAAGTTTTACAATATTTGTATTTACTAAATTTATTAAAATTAGGTATTAGTATTCAAAAATATAAATAAGTTTTTTTTTGTAACAAATTTTTATTATTTAAGATATTTTATTTATTTTAAATTTATTTATTTATTTTTTTACGGATTGAAACCGGTTAAATATATTTTTTCCGGGACACTGTATATTTGATGGCTACGAATCGAATCGAATTGGATAATTGATTATTCAGACAAAACATATTGGATAGTATACCTCCAAAACCTTGATATCCGATTCGTGCCCACTATTACATGTATATGTATGTAAGAAAATATATAAAAGTAGTTGATAAATATATAAAGATACTCTAATTCACATTAAAAGAAATTTTTGTTCAAAATAAAACATGAAATATAATATTTTATTAAAATAAATTAAGTAAAAATAAAATAAAACTAGACAATAGTGAATTTATTGTAAATTATTTTTCTTTTTGTATAATACGTAAAATCGTGCATGTAAGTTTTTTTATTAAAAGAAATGTAAAATAGTATATAGTGTGAACGTATTTATGTAGAATTTGGCCGAGAAGCTCTCTGCACGTGACACGTTAGCATTCTCATTTCCAAATCGATGTGAGACTGTCACGTGACAAACGTAATGTGAACGCATTAAATGACAATGCTTCTCGTTTAATATATAGAGGATGTTTTGTAAAAAAATGATTTGTCAAAAAAAAAATAATTGGCAATGTTAGTGAGTCATGGGGTCCAAAAAGGCAACATCACTTTAGTTTGAGGACCTGGGAAGGCGAAGACCCCCAATTTCTAGATAACCTTGGAGATGAACAAAATAACAGCGACAAATTGGGTATTGTATAATGTATAGTCTAAGAACATCCGTATTATCAACACCATATCTAATTATAAAAATAAATGAAAATACAACAGAACCTCTATAAATTAATACTCGATAAATCAATAATCTCTATAACTTAATAAATTTTACCGGTTCCAACTTTGGCCGGTGTAAAATATGACACAAATCGATAAAATAATAAGATAATAATATTTTCAAAACTTCTATGTAAATATATAGCACCATTAAAATCATAAAAAATAATCTATCTATAAATAATTTTATATAAGTAAATCTAACATTATATTGTTGGATTTATATTTACAGTAAAAATACTTTTTTTTTTACATTTCATTATATTTTGATAATATTTAGTCAAATTATATCGAAAACCACGTAACAATTCTATGAAACATAAAAGTATACACTATATAAGATAATAAAAGAATATAAAAGTCAAAATTATAAAATTTAAATAATGTAAATACGCTAAAATCAAATATATATTTTTATTTTAAAAATAAAAATGGAAAAATAGAAAAAAATATAAATAAGGAAACTTTTGTAAATTAATATTTCTATAAATTAATAAAATTTCAAAGTCTCAACAGTATTAATTTATAGAGGTTTTACTGTAGTTAGGAAATATGAGAAAGAGTCAAAAACACGGCATATTCTATAACGGAGTTTTCGACGGACTGTAAAACATCCCTCATTAGAGAAATGTTTGAAGATGGGCAAGTACTAGAATTACACTTTTCAAATAAAGAAAAACTAAATTTGACCCGCGCAACTGTGCGGGTGTTTGTTTTCGTTTATAGTTAGTTATATAAATATTTTATTTTCACTTGTAAATTGGTATATATTATAGTAGTCACATATTTACGATATGTATAGTAAATGTTTTTCAAACATAATAATATTATATAATATCACTAGTAAAATAATACCACTAGTAAAATCCTACCACATAGCCACGAGAAAGCCACTACAATACCGTTGCTAAACGTAAAGAACCACGACACGGCCACGCAGAAGCCAAAAAATAAAAAAAGCCACGAAACATAAGGAAATAAGCCATGAAAAACCTACGAAATGAAGTCGTGGAAAAAAAAACCATGATATATGCTACGATGACTTCGTGGTAATGCATAAAAGCCACGCTTATCCCACAAAAATTAGTAGTGGCATATCTTTTTTTTCCTGGCAACATAAGAAGCCACGAATTTGCCACTGTTTCTTCGTGGCTATGTTGTTTTTTGGTATTTGTGCCGACATAGATCGGTAAAAGCGAGTTAATCACGTTATTTCATGGCTTTTTCGTGGTTTAAAGGTAATTTTTTATCGTAGCCACGCTTTTGTAGTGGCTCGGTCGTGGCTTTAGTTAATAATGAAACCTACCCGAGCAAAAGATTCAACTCATTATTCTCTCTCAAAAGTTTGAAATACACTATGTCCTTCTACTGTGAATTAAGAGAATGGATGGATGAAAGGTTTGATCCAGGAAGTAATTCTGTTTCTGAAGTCTTCATTGGAGGTATTAATGCATTTCTTCAGTTTGCATGTAATCAAGCCGATTATCAAGAAAGGAAAATGTTATTGTGTCCGTGTGCACGATGCAAAAAATGTAAAGCAACGAGAAGTGAAAGTTGTCTCAAGACATCTATTCCAATACGGCTTTAAGGGGAATTATTATGTGTGAACGAATCATGGAGAGAACTTCTATGATGTTGGTGAGAGTTTCGGGGTGAATAACTCGACGGGTGAAGATCGAATGTGGGAGAATCATACTTGGAATGGTCAAGAAGATTGCTACCAGGAGATTCCAGTAATACAAGCGGACATTGTGCCACCCTACATGCCAGAACCTATAGAAGAGACGGAGATAGCAGAACCATATCATGATAATTTTTTGATGCATTTGAAGCAGCGACCCAACCTCTTTACGAAGGGTGTGCAGAAGGAATATCTCAGTTGTTGCTTACTTTACGGATGATGAAAATAAAGACAGATTATAATTTGGTGGAATCTTGTGTAGATGAGATATCGGAAGTATTTAAAAATATGCTTCCGCAGCCGAATAAAGCTCCATCAACATATTACGAGACAAAAAAAACTGACAAAAGCTTTTGGGTTACCCGTGCAGAAGATTGATGTTTGTATGAAGAATTGTATGCTGTTTTGGAAAGAAGACGATGCGAAATTGGTCAAATGTCGGTTTTGTGGAGAAGATCGCTATTATCCGAACAATGGAAAAGGGAAAAACAAACCAAAACAACGAATGTTTTACTTGCCGATTACAGAGCGTCTGAAACGTCTATACCAACTCGAGGCAACAGCTTCTAATATGCGGTGGCATAAGGAACATGTGTCTCCGGAAGGTGAAATGCATCATCCTTCTGATGCCATAGCGTGGAAACACTTCAATGAGGTATATCCTGCATTTGCTGCTGAAAGTCGGAATATTTATCTATGCTTATCAACAGATGGGTTTAATCCGGTTAGTATGAGTGGTGAAGCGCATTCTGTTTGGCCAGTTATTGTAACTCCATACAATTTACCTCTGGGAATGTGCATGAAAAGAGAATTCTTGTTACTTTCGGTACTAATACCCCGGTCTAAACATCCGAAAAAAGCTTAGATATTTACTTGCAGCCGTTGATTGAAGAATTAAAAAGTTTATGGAAGGATGGTGTAGAGGCTTATGATGTTTCAAAAAAAGAAAGTTTCATAATGCGAGCAGTGTTGATGTGGACAATAATCGATTTTCCTGCGTATGGGATGCTTGCAGGGTGGACAACTCATGGTCGAATGGCATGCCCATATTGTCAAGATGAGACAGATGCATTATGGTTGCCTAATGGACGGAAACATAGTTGGTTTGATTGCCACAGAAGGTTTATAGATGCAGATTATCCTTACAGGAAAAACACTCAAGCATTTAGGCGGGGGAAAAAAGGATCCTCCTCCACCATGGTTGACTGGGGAAGAAATATTACGTGAAAGGATTAATAATATCGAAGGTTTAAAAGAATTTGTTACCTGTGGAGGGAATGGACATGATAATCCATCAAAGACAATATCTGGTTACGGAGTTACTCACAATTGGGTAAAGAAGAGTATCTTTTGGGAATTGCCGTATTGGGAAACTCATCTTCTTTGGCATAGCCTTGACTTCATGCACATTGAGAAAAACTTCTTCAATAATGTGACCAACACATTGTTAAATGTTCCCGGAAAGACTAAAGACATCATCAAAAGTCGATTAGATCTTCCGGGAATATGCAAAAGACGGGATTTAAAGATAAAGGAAGATGGAACAATGCATGTGCTAATTTTTAGGTTATCAAATGCTTGAAAACGACAATTCCTTCTATGGCTGTAAAATGACATCAAATTTCCCGATGGCTACTCTTCCAAATTTAGTCGATGTATTGAAGAAAGAACTTTAAAGCTACATGGACTGAAAAGTCATGATTGTCATGTCATAATGGAGCGGCTTTATCCATTTGCGTTTGGTGAACTCCTTCCAAAAAATGTTCACACAGCGATTAGAGGTATTTCTTTATTGTAATGTTTATAAAATTTATTATAATTGTTGTTATAACTTTAGTGTTCTGTTGACAGATATTGCTCTCTTCTTCCGAGATATTTATTCGAAGGTTTTGAAAGAATTAGATGTTGGTCTTTTAAAGGCAAATATCACCGTTAAGCATTGTAACTTGAAAAAAATATTTGTTCCATCTTTCTTCGATGTTATGGAACATCTTCTTGTGCATCTTCCAGATGAAGTAGCCTTAGGTGGTCCTGTCCATTTTAGGTGGATGTATGTATTTGAGAGATACATATACCATTTGAAGATGGTCAAAAACAAAGCTCATATTATTGGCTCGATAGTGGCACAATGGATTAACGAGGAGATTGCAAATGCGTCTTCTACTTTTTTGGGCATCCTGAAATCATGAGCATTCAAGAAGGTCCGAATCGTTTCTCATACAATGATTCGGCTGTACCACCCTTGTTTTTCCATGAAGGGAGAATCAGTGGAAAATGCTCATCTGGTTGGTTGAATGATGAAGATAACACCATTCTTCAGACATTTATGTTGCTCAACTGTGAAAAATTTCCTGAGTATGAAAGGTAGTTTAATATGCTGAAAATCTAATATAATTACATATATATAATAGCATAATTAAAATATTGATGTGTGCATGATGTTGTGGGAACCAAAATTCACCTACTGTCAAGAAATCAAAAATAAGGGAACTTTTAGAAAACCCTAAGTTCCCAGAGGACCCCGCTATCTGCGAAACCGCACAAGAACAATTAAGACAACGATGAATGTGAAATAAAAGTATGAATAAGCGAGACTGAGAGCAAGACGGATCTTATTCTGAATTTGCGTAAGAACGGTTACAACGAGAGTAGCCTTAGCTGCGTGAGCCGTCGGCGAGATTCCTAACCCTAGCAATCTTAAGACTAAACCCTAGTTGAGACGCAGCTCGATAACAAAAACGAAAATGTTCCTAAAAGCTAAGATTGGTGGTGAAAGCTCTGAAAACTCGTCCTCTGCTTTTGTCCTATGCCTCTTGCTTATGTACTCCCTTCCTTAGCGGTTTGGTCCTTCCATTTCGCCCAGATTCGACTTTATCGAGAATCTTCCATTTATTTTGATCTTTCCTTTTTTTTTCTCGCGGAAATCTTCTATTTATCTTCAAACTTAGCATTTATCTTCAAATCTGACATTTATCTTATTTCCATGAGTAAATCATCTAAATGTCGTTGTATCTTCGGGTTAGACTTCGTCAAAGTCGCAAGATAGGCTTTTATCGCGTTTTAGGTCCTTTCGAGCTGTTTTGCGATAAAACCGTTTTACGACTTTATATTAGATCGTTTCTTGATGCGATGCTGTTTTTAAATAATTTTCTCGAGTTAATCGTAAAGTTTGGCAATGTTCGATGTTTTGTTTAACCGTTACCGTTTTCTACGATTCACTCGAAGTTTTATTAAAAACGTGTTTTTTTACAATTTCTCACGAAACATCTCGAGTAAATCGTATAGTTTAGGCAATGTTCGGTGTTTCGTTTAACCGTTACCTTTTTATAAGATTTCCTTGAGTTCTTTTGAGAAAACAAGACTTTACGGTTTTTATCGTAAAACTCGAACGATAGGACGGATCGAGACGAAACGAGAGACATTTCGACCGTGGTTTAAGACATGGTCGTGCCGAAGGACATAGGCCCTGAATCAAGGACGTGGGAGATCAAGGCTCGGGATAATTAGCTCGACGTACGACGAACCGAACCTGGGACGGTTCAGCTCGCCGTACGGCGAGCTATGCGGGACGCCCCTAGCTCGCCGTCGGAGCTAGTTCGTCCGAACCAGCTCGCGGTTTACGGCGGATGCGTTTTTTTTTTTGCGGTTTTGTGCTTAACTCGGAGGATCGTGTAATCGGTGTTTGTTTCGTTCTTTCGAGATAACGATTTCCAAATTTTCCGTGGATTTCCTTTGTTCGAAAACTTATTATAATTTTATAAAACGAGTTCTCGTGTTTTATAAAACGACTTCTCAAGTTTTATAAACTTCTCCTCGAGTTTTATATAACAAATTCTCGAGTTTTATAAAACGACTTCTCGAGTTTTACAAAATGACTGCTTGAGTTTTATAAAACAGCTTGGCGAGTCTTATAAAACGCATTTAGTATTTTTTACGGAAATTTTTGGCTTTTGATTCCGTCGTACCGATTTTGACCCCAATAGTTAGCCCCCCAGCTCGTAAGAATCGTGGAGTTCTTGCGAGTGGTTTGAGCTTGTTTGGCAAGTTTGGTAGAATTAGGCGGAACTTTAATGGCCAAAAGTCCAAAGGTGAATAGTAAAATTTTCCATTATAAGTACAAGGAATGAGTCCCCAAGTTCTTTACTCATTTATAACTTATCTTAGGCTCAAGAAGTTTTTTCTTTCTTCCTGCTCCTCCTTTGAATCTTCTTTTCTCTTTTTTTTTTTTAACATGTCTTTCGACGGGAATATTTCGGATCATGCTCGTGCATCAATTTTTGACCTGAGTGATCTTGATGTTTGCGATGGCTGCACCCTTCCCAGGCCAATCTTCCGGCGTTCTTTCACGAGTGGGGAAGAATTCTCGGAGTATTGGTCAGCTTTGGAAGTCGCCAGTGTTCCCCCCGCTGGTTTCTGGGTGCCAAAGCGGGATAAGCTTCGAAGGAACACGGATAGTCCGAGAGCGAGTACTATTTGTTCCCTCAGGGATCTGAAGAATTCTCGTGCGATTTTCGAATCGGTACAGTTCCGCCTTCCCGTACAGGGTCAAGATGCCGAGAATCCACCTCCGGGTTATTTTACGTGATACGAAGCCTTTCTGCTGAACTGTCAGTTATGGTTTCCTATTCCGCGAGCTATTGTTGAGCTTCTGGATAGGTTCGGCATACCGTTCAGCCAGCTTCGTCCTACCGGGTTGCAGCATCTTGTCGGGATTTTGGTACTAGGTTACGAGCGCGGAATATCTGTCAGCGCGGACTATCTTTTGGCTATGCTAACGTTCATTGGGGATACTTTTCTCTGACAAGGGTTTGTCTTGCCGTTGCCTATTATTCATCCGGTTTTTCTCAAGATGGTCGTGTTGCGGCCGATGGTGTGGAAGAGAGGTTGAGGTCCAGATCTCCGCAGGGAAGAGAAGTTCCGATTGACCAAGGTCGAGTGTTTGGCGACGATGTTGACATCGAGGACCTCATCGACTTCTCGGCTCCCTCCTCTGAATTCGATCCGGCCGAGACATCGTCCGGAGCACCGGCCGATACGCCGTTTGCAAAGGTGTCGAGTCTCTTTAACAAGGTCTGTTTACTTCACCTTGATTGTCCCTCTTTCTTTATTTTTCTTGAGGAAAGATTTACCGTGTTTTGCAGGGTCTTCGCTTTATGAACGAAGCGGTGAGCGTGACTTCGAAAGTGGCTGCAGCGGCGGAGATGGAGGCCGCTCGTCTCAAAGAGGAGATCAGAGCTAGTTTTTCTCGTGCCCAAGATTTAGCCAGGAAGGAGGCCACCCGTGTGAGGGAGGAATGTAACGCCGACTCTGGACATGACCTCGAGCTTTCTGACAAGATAGTTCGTCTTGCCCATAGAGCAGGCAAGAGAGAAGTTGCCGCGGAGATGAACGGTTCGTGCCTCTTTATGCGGATTTTGAGGATGCGCAACGGGCGAATGGCGACTATCGTGAATGCCGGGGTGTAGTTGGCGGTTTGCATCCCCCCAGTGTCCGGACTACTCGTATGAGTCGGTGTCTGTGAAACAGAAAGCGCGCTTGGCTAAAAGAGAGAGGAAGAAATCCGAGTCCGTTAACCCCGGGGCGCAGATGTGGGCTCAGTGGGATCCTATCGTGGTGTCGCCGGATTCTGTTGGAATCAGACCTGAGATTCCGGATGCGAGTGGTGAAGTCGATCAACCGTTGTTTGATACTAATGTTGGCCAGAGCTCGGCCTCCGTGTTTGATGATTTTTATGTATGATGTTGTTGTTTTCTGATTTTGCTATTTGTCTGGAACTAGCCGTTGGTGGCTTTGAATCCCTGCCGCTGGGCGGCGTGTATTTGAATGGAAAATTTTAATAAAAAATAATTTCTAAATATGTAATCTGTGTTTCGTTTTAGATGTAGAGGGAAGAATGCAAGTTGTCGTCTCACATCTAACTCTTGGTGTAGATCGTCCGGTTCGTTTTCTCGGAATGTTTTGATTTTCGCGAGTGTTTAGATGTGGGCGAAGAGACATGCCTTTAGGATCTCGATTCATGCCTTGAGACGTTAGAGACCAGTGAGCTTAGTTTAGGGCAAGACCTAGGTTTACTTTCGGATTGAGGCTATGCGATGACTAGTCGGCTTTCGTTTTACCTGTTGCAATTTTAACCTGATTCCATACCGATTTAGAATCCGCGATAGGTTCTCGGCTTATATCATTCGTCTGGTTGGAACCGAGGATCTCACCGGGAACAATTTCTAAGTTGCCCGGAAGTGCTGACCAAACATTTGGATTTCTTTTATAGCGCGCTATTTTATCCTAGTCGGATGTATGCGGACCAATGGGTCAGTGCTTTTTTTTAGGACGGCTAGTGTGCTCAACGGGGCCAATCGCCGAGCGTTTGTATTTTTATAGTCGCGGACGGACTTTTGTGAAATATTTTTCTTAAGAATTTAGGCGACGTCTCGCCGGTTCTTTCCGAAAATATCTTGGTGTACAAGTTTTGTAGAAACGATTGATTAGTTGTTACTGCGGAAGTAATTTCTGGATGTTTTGAATTTGGTTTTTTCGTTTTCCATAGTAGAAGAGATTTTATAATATTTCAACTTTGTCTCTATTAAAGAGTTTCGAAAATTTCGATTACAAAGCGAATGTTTAAAATCCGGAAGTATACGAATACTCGCATACGCACCCACTCCCCCCCCCCCCCCCC
>CAKOAT010069933.1:1632-41524 GCA_932364175.1 Eruca vesicaria subsp. sativa | reverse complement strand
TTCGGATCGTTCTCTGCGGGTGGTGGTGTGTACTTCGCCCGTTTCGGTTTCACGACTGCAATCAACAATTGCCTTAGCTTATGTTCCGCTAAGAAGCAAGATCGCGACTGTCTTTGGCATCCCCAGATTGCTGTGACCCCTGTAGGGGTCGGGAATTTGATGCCTAAATGATAGGTCGACAGCACCGCCCTCATGGAATCTATCCAAGGTGTGCCAATGATCACGTCGTAGATGGCTGGGAAATCGATGACTGCGAAGTTGACGATTTTCGTGACCTTCTTGGCTGTGACCGGTAGTCGGATCGATCCCAGAGTCATAGATGTTTCGCCGGAGAAACTAGTCAGTGGCTTCGGTATCGGTTCGACTTCTGATAAATCGATTCTCATTCGTGTTAACGTGTTGCGGAAGATTACGTTGACAGTGCTTCCAGTATCGACCAAGATTCGAGCGACTTCTAGGTCGCTTATCACTAAGTCAATGACGAGGGGATCGGCATGCAGCTGGTCGATTCCGCCAGTTTCTGCTTCGTCGAAAGAGATCACTCCCCTTGGAGTTTATCTGATGGTACCTTCCAACTCGAGCCAGTTTTTGCCTTTCGTTGGTAAGATTTGATAAACGAGACGGTATCGTTGTAATACTGCGATTCGCCAATCATCATATTGATCTTTCGGCGGTTACCATCATTACCTTTCTTGTCTTGCCTTCGTCCGCGTTTTTCGCTCGATTGGTTCCCTTGGGGCGGAGTTTCCGTTTCCAAGTTCCTGTCGTTTTTCGGAGGGCGATCTGAATCGCGGATGAGATCTTTGATGCTGGTTATCTCGGTGAGTTCTCCCGCTATCAGTTTTGCGGTGAGTCTGGGGCCGAGGACTTTGCATTTCACGGTAGAGTGCCCATGGGTTTGGTGGAGATCGCAGAAGGATTCTCGTCGTAGTTCGGATTCCTTGACCACGTATTGCCCGTAGTTCGCCCCTGTTCCGATCCGGAGTTAACGGCATAGTTGTGCGCTCCTTGGAGATTATGTCCCTCGTGATGGACGAATTTGTCGTTACGAGAGTTTTTCTTTTTCAGCTTCTGCTCGGACGCGACTTCCTTTGCGGTTGCTTTTGTCGGCTTATGCTTGTCGGACAGGATTTTAGTCTCCGCTTCTATGGTTATGTAATAAGTAGCTTTGTGGAGCGCGTCCTGGATTGTCCGCGGTTTTTTTGAGAGTTATCCACTTTCAAAAATTTGACTTGAACCAAAGCGACTTTCTGAGTGCGTCGATGGCGGCTTTGTCGCTTATTCCGCTAACCCTAGCTATGACGAGTTTAAACCTGCTCATGAAATCGCGAAGGGATTCGTCTTTCTTCTGCGACAAGATCCAGAGATCAGCGTCTGAGGTTTCCCGATTTATAAACATCGAGTACTGCTTCAGGAATTCGGAAGCAAGCCGGCGGAAGCTCCCGATTGAGTTTCGCTTGAGTTTGGCGAACCATTCGAGCGCTGCTCCTTCTAAGTTTTCGACGAAAAGGCGACAGTAGCCTGCGTCTTTTTCGTGATCCTTGAGCTTGGCTCGTCCCATGGTGATCTGGAAGGCCTGTAGGTGCGCTTTGGGATCAGTCATCCTGTCGTAGGTTGGCACCTTGAGTTTCCCTAGATCAGGTAACTTGAACTCGGTAATGCGAGCCGTAAAAGGCGTTTTCCGAGATTTGTACAGTAGCCAATCGTTTTCGGTTGCGGTGCTGGTAGCATAGTGAATCTGAGATTTCACCGTTTTTACCGCTGCGGTCGTTTTTTTAATGTACTCGCGGAGATCGCGAATCTCGGTTAGTTCGCCAGCAGTTTTCCGACCTCTTCGGCGTTTGCTGCGAGTAAGCGGAGACCGTTCCTCAGCTGTTTTCGCGCATCGCGCAAAATAGAGCTCCTCCTCGTCTCCAGTAAGAGATTGTTCAGGAGAAGACTCTGGTAGAGGGCTGCGAGTTTTTCTTCTCCTAGGATGGACGTCCGCATCCTCGTCTGACGAGTCGGCTTGGTCGCTTGTTTCTAGGTTAGTCCTTTCGATGTCGTCTCCCTCGGTCTCATGTTCGCGAGTAAGAGATTTTTTCCGATTCGTTTAGCGTCGCGTCAGGGTTATATTTTATATTATGTGATATAAAATATATTTCCTATAATTTAAATGTTTTCTTAGATATTTTACTAAATCTCATCAAAATATGTTAAGTGTTAAGAAAATATAAAGATAATTCTATTATGAATATAAAATAGATAATATAATGACATATTCATACTTATATAAATATATATATTGTTAATTTATAGTTTCAATAGGACCATTCGGTTACATACGATTTTCTATAAAAAAAAATTATCTCATTATTTTATTGATTTGTGTCATATTTTAAATTAATCTAATTTAGGATCAGATATTAATTTCTAGTTAATTAATATTTAAAGTATCAATTTATGAGTTTCTATTCTAAATTGTAATTACTGAATTGATTAACACAATAACACTAATCATATGCTTGAAAAGTGTTAAACCATATAATAATTTATTTAAACGATAAAATTTATGTTTAAGTGATAGCGGTTGGTTTATGTTATGAGAAAATGATGGCTGGTTGTTTATATTATGAGAATATATACTAATGCCTTAAATAAATTAATTGTTAATAATTGGTATGTCTAATGGCATTTCTAGTAATTAATCTAGTAAAAAAGTTGTTAGTTAATCATTGTGAAAATGCCTAATATGTTGACACCTAAGCAAAATGACAATTGTGTGAATACAATTCAAAGGTTAGTTATTAAATATGCTTCCCTTTAATAATAACAGGATAAATCTATTGAAGTTAATATTAACACCTAAAAGTATAAGAACAAGTATGAAACTCTATTTTTAACTGACAAGTATGAAACTCTATTTTTAACTAAAGATCTAAAAATAATGGTGAGATTGTGAAACGATATTAAATGCGCATAACGTCTTTTTCTGCTGTACGATAAATAATTAGACGTTCATTTAGTGGCAAGTGACAGCGAAACAAAAAACAATAAGAGATACTATTTGCATCCGAAATGGCATGACCCAAAATCTTTTGACCGAACTTAACCATTACAAGTAAAATTCTTGGATCACCAGTAATATTGTTTTAAGGGATCGCATGTTCGGTTTCTGTTGAGAGTGACAAATTGATGAGGGTAACGAACACAAAAGTGTTTATGGAAGAATTATATTAGACTCTCATGAAAATAATATTACAAGATGCATTATTTATGTAGAGATAAATCAATATAATTTCCTAAACTAATATAGAATACTATATAATAGATAATAAACTTCCTATTCCATCGAATTAGGTCGATCTTCTAGATCTCCCAATAGAGAGAGATCTGCTCTTTTAAGAAGAATTAATTTAACATGTTTGCTTACCCAAAAAAAATGTACGGATCTTTGGATTCAGAATTTTCTAATCATTAATATTTTTTTGCTAAGTATATATGTATATATATATGTATATATCTCCTGTTCGAAAATGCGCCGCCAAAGACCATATAATCGCAGGAAAATCGTAACTCACTACCAAACGTGGTAATTAGAGTACTTCGAACAATATAACCGCCTAGTTGTAATCATGAGATTTGCACATTGGGTATGTCTGATGTTGTGCACTATCCTTGTAATCGATTAAGCTTAGTACTGAAGTTGTTCCAAAAAAAAAGTACAAAATTTACCAATCACCTAAACCCAAATCCTAGACCCTAAACTCTAAACCCTAAAACCTAACTCTAAACCTAAATCCTAAACCCTAAATCCAAACCATATAACATAAATCCTAAACCCTAAATCCAATCCATATAACTTAAATCCTAAACTCTAAATCCTAAAAATAAACCCTAAACTTAAACTCTAAACCCTACATCCTATACCCTAAATCCAAATTCTAGATCTTAAACCCTAATCGTAAACCTTAAGCCTAAATTCTAGATCCTAACCCCTAAACCATAGATTCTAAACCCAAACTTTAAACCTTAAAGGAACAACATCAACATTAACCCAAATTTTTAGGGTTCAGAGTTTAGGTTTAGAGTATAGGATTTCGATTTAGAGTCTAGGGTTTGGGTTTAGGATTTACGTTATAAGGTTTGGATTTAGGATTTAGGTTTAGAGTTAGGTTTTGGGGTTTAGAGTTTAGGGTCTATAGTTTAGTTTTAGGGTTCATGGTTTAGGGTTTAGAATCTAGGATTTGGTATAAGATTTGGATTTAGGGATTAGTTTTAAGGTTTACTGTTTGGGTTTAGGGTTTAAGATTTGGGTTTAGGATATAGGATTTGGGTTTCGGATTTAGAGTTTAGGATTTAGTTTTACAGTTTAGGGTTTAGGGTTTAGATAGCAGCGTCGTTAAAATTATCATTATTATTTTTTAAACTATTTTAGCTTTTTTAGAAAAAAGTTAATATTTTTAATTAATAATTTAAATGGTAATTTGATTGGGTATAAGAATATGGGTGAGTTTAAAACTTCATCTTAGGAGCTGAACCTAAGTTTTGTTCAAAGAAAAATGCAATTATTTTTCATATGTTTAATTGACCCTACACTTTTTCCTTTATCGTAGATACTACCTTTTTCAGGAAAATCTGTATCTTCCCACACCCACTACCGACCAATCCACTTATGTAAGCTCACTTTTGCAAATACTATAGAGCCGTTTATAAAACGAACTAATCAATTAATAATCATTTGTATTAATATAAACACCTATGAAACAAACCAAAATATATAGTCTAGTTATTTTTTTTACCATTTTGATTCAAAATTCGAATAATATATAACAAAAAGAAGTATTGAATATAAGCTAATTAAAAAAACTTGTGTAAATATTTTAAGAAACTGAATAATTATTTGAAAATATATAGGAGAATAACTGAAATGTACTAAACCACAAACGAACAAGAAAAAAGAGCTTGTTAATAAACAAATAAGAAGAGCTCAGTGTCCAAAATTAGCAATTGTACACATATTCTTACATGTCTTCTAAATAAAACCAGAGGCTCATATAAAAGCTACCTATTACGAACCTCTTCTCTGAATTAAAACTTTTGGATTTTGAATATTTTTACAGGTTTTGAAACCTCAATCCTCTGATTCAATCTTCGTCTTTGTCAAAACCTTGGTTGATACGTTTTTTTTCTTTCTCCCGCTGCCTTGCGGTTCAAGTAATCACAAGGCGGTGAGGAAGAAAGAATAATATTCAAACGATGAAAGCGGGAATGAATAGAACTTGGAATGCACGCTATTCATTAAGTCTATTGATTTTGTTATCATCAATTATTTTTCTTTGCAACGGCCAAGATTATGGAACGCCGACCGAAGATGGAGCTGGCGGAGGCGAACCACCGCCTGAGATGGCTCACTGTAACGGTATTTTCATGAGCTACAGCTTCGGCAGCCGTGAAAGAGAGTACCCGCACTTCAAGAACGTGACCGCACAATCGTGGGCGTTTAAAGCGACTGCGATGATTGTAAACGCGGGAAAGGAAGAGCTCAAGGGATGGCAAATGTTTATAGGGTTTCGCCACAAGGAACTGATCGTTTCTGCGACTGGTGCGGCTCCAATGGATGGTGATTATCCTCTGGATGCTAGCAATGGAACCACGTTCGTTGGATCGCCAAACACAGACTTGAAAACCTCTATTGAAACCGCTGGTGATTTCACTCAGATATCAACGAATATTGAAATCACTGGGACCCTTTTCGGTGTTGCAAAGTCGGTCATGCCAATGCCAAAAACTCTTAAGCTCATCAACGATGGTTGGGAATGTCCTGCGGCCAAGAGAAAAGGTTAGCTCCATTGTTTGCATTAAACAAAACTAATTGCTTGCATTTTAGAAACATGCATTTCAGTTTTTTTTTGTTTGCCAAATATTTGAATTTCAAATAAATATGAGAAGAGTTTGTTATGTTACAAAAATATTAAAACAAAGAAGAGTCAACCGATGTAAACAGAATTGAGATATTTATCACGTAATATTACATTTGCAATTTGTAAAATATGTTTTGATAAAATATTAAACATGATTTTTAAAATGGTGAGTTTTGTTTTCTTTCCACAGGAGGAAATATGAACGTTTGTTGCAAGAGAAACCCAAAGTTCAAGGTCAAGACCGGACCAAAGACAAAGTTTGCACCGAGAAGGTACGGTGATCTGAACATAGTATACGATGTTCTGCAATCATCCGGCAGCAACTACTTAGCCCAAGTGACGATCGACAACGATAGTCCACTCGGGCGTTTGGACCGTTGGAACCTGACTTGGGAATGGACGCGAGGAGAGTTTATAAACACGATGAGAGGAGCTTACACTCACAAGAGAGATCCATCTGAATGTCTTTACAGCAAAGCTGGACAGTATTACAAGGACTTAGATTTCTCTCAGGTCATGAACTGTCAGAAGAAGCCAGCTATTTCTGATTTGCCTCCAGAGAAGAAGAATGATAACGTGACTGGAAAGTTACCTTACTGTTGCAAAAACGGAACTCTTCTGCCATCTAGTATGGATCCTTGGAAAGCTAGATCTATTTTTCAATTACAGGTAATTATTAATCATGTCGATAAAGACATAGGTTGGGGTGGGGCTCAGGTACCTTTTCGGGTCTATTCGAGTTTCAAAACTAGAGATTTAGTCTCATTCTATTATTTATAAATTTGGATTCGGTTCAGATTTTTTGGGGGTCTGGTTTTTAAAAATTTCAAAATCCAAATATAGTTTTAAAACTCCAGAATCTAAAATTAAAATATTAATATTATAGCATAGAAATTTGAATATTATATGATCAAATATCTAAAATTAACATGAAAGTTTATTTGGTTTGGATGGAAAACTTATGGGTATGTCCGGTATTTTTTCCCTATGTAATGAAATGGCAGAGATTTAGGGTTTTGAAGTTCTGCTTTGTTTTGTGTTCTCACTTGGTTAGGTTTTCAAGTTGCCTCCTGATCTAAACAGAACAGCTCTATACCCACCTCAGCATTGGAAGATCGATGGAGTTCTCAACCCACAGTACAAATGTGGGTCACCGGTTCGGGTTGACCCGTCGCCATTCCCGGATTCTAGTGGGCTACCGGCTATAACCTATGCCATAGCCAGCTGGCAAGTTATTTGCAACATAACCAAACCCAAAGCTCAGGCCTCAAGATGTTGCGTCTCTTTCTCTGCCTATTACAACAACTCTGCAGTTCCTTGCAACACTTGCGCTTGTGGATGCAATGACATCGATACCAACACTTGTAATGCTGACCGTAACCCACTCCTCCTCCCTCCAGACGCCCTCCTTGTCCCTTTCGAAAACCGAACCCTAAAAGCTAAAGCATGGGCGAAACAAAACCACATGACAATACCCAAGAAACTCCCTTGTCCTGATAACTGTGGAGTCAGTATTAACTGGCATGTTAACACTGATTATAGAGACGGTTGGACCGCTAGGTTAACCGTTTTTAACTGGAGAGGTTTCGCGTTTGAGGATTGGTTTGTAGCGGTTGATATGGGTAAAGCAGGACCAGGGTATGAAAACGTTTACTCCTTTAACGGCACACGTGTTCCACCAAACAATAGAACTGTTATGTTCCAAGGGTTGCATGGTTTGAACTACCTTGTAGGTCAAGTTAATGGAACCAATCCACTAAGAGACCCTGCCGTGCCAGGGAAGCAACAGTCTGTTATTTCCTTCAAAAAGAAGAACATTAATGGACTGAATATACCAGGAGGAGACGGTTTCCCAACTAAGCTTTTCTTCAATGGAGAAGAATGTGCGCTTCCAAAACATTTCCCAAAGAAGAGTTCAGGACATAGAGATGGTATCAGTGTCTTGATGTCACTTGTTTTCGCTATGGCAGCTACTTTTGCATTAATGATGGATTGATTACTGAAGAAGTAACTAAAGTTAGCATTATTGGGGCTTTGATGCTGTTGCTGAACAAAGATGGATCAAAAGGAGCAGATGTGTGTGACTGATCTATATTGAAAAATGGACATGTTGTATTAATACACTTTTGTTTGGGTGTTCATGTGGATGTTGTTCTCTGCTAATCAAAAAAGCTCAGAACAATGTCGGCTATTTTTTGACATGAAAAAAGATCTTAGTCTCTTGATTTGGAGTTGATTCTTTTTTTTTAATCAAGTCTCTCTTTGGTCTTTAAGATACAAAATCCAAAGATGCATACGTAAGGAACAAAGAATAGTGAGAGAAGCAAGTCACGTGAGATTCGAAAACTAAAACACTTCTTGAAAGCAATGCTTTGCTTAGAATCTGAGAAATATAATAAAAAGCTTCTCTGCAACATTTCCTCAAAAGCCTCACCTTTATATAAACTAAAACGTCTTTCATCATGTCTCATCAACCCCTATAACACAGTAAATTCACATACATACATCTTAAAAGATGGTTCTAAACCTAAAGAAGATGATGCTTCGTGGGTTCGGTCTTATGTGTATGTTCATGATCGTTAACAAAGCTAACGCTAGAGAGTTTGCGGTTGGTGGTGCAAAAGGCTGGACCGTCCCTTCAGGTTCTCAAGTATACAGTCAATGGGCAGAACAGAGCAGATTCCAAATCGGAGACTCTCTGCGTAAGTTACTACTTAACCATAATCATAGCTTTCTTTTCACATATGACACACTAAAACATGTATACAACTGCAGTCTTTGTCTACCAACCAAACCAAGATTCAGTGCTCCAAGTCACAAGAGACGCTTACGACAGCTGCAACACGGATGCACCAACCGCTAAATTCTCAGATGGCAAAACTTCTTTCGCGCTAACCCACTCTGGACCATACTATTTCATCAGCGGAAACAAAGACAACTGCAACAAAAACGAGAAGCTAGTGGTCATCGTCATGGCTGACAGAAACGGTAACAACAACAGCACAACATCATCACCGCCTTCTCCAGCTCCGGCTCCCTCATCATTAGCACCTTCTCCAGAGCTGGCTCCCTCTGCAGAGTCCCCTCCTTCTCCACCGCCAATGACAGGACCCTTTGAGAGCCCAGCACCTACTCCATCTCAAGAAACTCCAAACAACAATGCAGCTTCTCCATCTTCTTCCTTCCTCGCTGCTCTTCTCGGAGCTGCCTTTGCTTCCACTCTATTCCTACACTAACAAGTTTCTCTTTTGCCTTCTGTCATCGCTTGAGTTTGTGTCTATTGGTGTTTGTAACTTGATTTATACAAATTTGTTTCTCATGTAAATAAATAAACGTTCCACTTGTCTGTATTATTTCCAAAACAAACATAAAGCAACTAAGATACTGTCAAAACAAAATTTCTTTCTCTTATCTGAGTTTTTCTCTGTAGGAACAGCTGTTCCAAATAAACAGTCTGAGGTTCTTGTATGGTGTTGTTATAGAATAATAGTAAACTCTAACCTCCAGTCACCAATCAAAAGTTTTTCCCCAGCTCAACCTTTTTAACCAGTCTTATTGTATTGTGGAAAATGGAATCTAGTATACCCGCAACCTGAAAACAAACAAATATCAACATTAAAACCACCATGGAATCTTTGAGAGTATGATGAAGAAAGATTGACTGAGATTGAGAATATACTCACCGTGAAAACACCACCAATAATGGCGCAAAGGTTTGTGATGAAGTGTGAGAAAGACTTTGGGTTTTCAGTTATCATAATCTGCACACAAAAATAAAACAGATCACCAAGGAGGTAATTATAAAGAGGAGAGTATATATTCAGAAATTTAAGAGAGATATTGACTGAACCTGCATGGGAGAGAGCTCAAAGTGGAACTTTGCAACGGGTAAGTAGTAAGTCTGAGCTATGCTGCTGTGAGCGGTGTATTCATATTCCTCAACCAATGAATGTTCTTGACCGTTTCTTCTTGTAATGACCTCTGTTTTGACTACTTGAAGGTAGTGTTCGATCTGTATACAGCGTTTAGTATATGAATGAAGGTTCAAAGAATCTAAATTAATACGAAGGTGGATGTTGGGACTTACAGTAACATTGGCACCAAACTCGTGTTGATTTATGAATGCTTTTTCATCAAGCTTGTCATGGCTTTGGCCAATATATGGCAACAACCGCTTCATATCGGTCAACAACCTTGGAGAAAACGACCTCCCGAATGAAAGATGGTTAACAACATGCGACATGTTCATTTTAGAAGAATCGAACGAATGAGCTCCTGAATGAGCTGAGACCATAAGGTTTCCTGGAACCTGAAACATTACAAAAGAAGTATCAAACATGCCGCAAATCAGTTACAGGGACATTGATTCTATCTTCACTTTTTTACCTTCTTCACACGCACATAACCTTCAATTCTACAACCACCTGTAACTGGTGCCTTTATAAGATGTTTTAATGTCTCATTGGATATACCATCCAAATCTAGCTTGTGAGTCTCGGGGTGGATAGGTTCTACCAGTTTATCCACCATCTGTAAGAAACAAAAATCCTTGTGTATTAACTTTTATACGAACATGCTTAAAGACTGACTCAAAACGCAGCAAAAAGATATGATGTCCATGTTTTTATATAACTAGACGAACTAACCAACACACATATAACATCCTGATCCGTTAATGAAATCTGGATTTATCTACCTTAACTATACTATCTGTGTCTCGGTCTCCATAGTAAGCTTCATGGTCGTGGTGTCCATGGTCCTCTCTGAAAACAATAAAACAAGATAAGGCTTTATTAAGAATGTTTACACAAGCAGATATGTGGTTTATGTACTTCCAACGGAAACTAAAATGCAAAAGAACATGTGTCAACATTTGACTATACTGTCTCTGCTTTACTACATAAGGTTAAGCAGAAGATATGACAAACTATAATTTAGGTTGTGACAGTTTAAACATCTTATTAGATGGTTTCTCACTTGAGGTCACTGCCTTTGCGGAAAATCCGAATAGACGGATAGCCTTGTATATGATTCCTGAAAAATACAAATCCAAATTTTATGTTAGGTCAAAACGAGATATTAATTTTCAGTGGTAGCCCCACTGCTCCTCAATGCATCCTTAAACAGTAGCTATGAGAAAGGTGGGCGAACAAGCAAGAAAGTAACTATCTTTTTCTAAACCCAAAATAACAAGAATATTTGGGGAAACGATCAACGTTTGCGTACCTCTTACACAGCTCAGCTTCTTCTGTGCAATCAACATTTCCGAGAAGAACACGCCCATCAGTTTCAGGATTATATCTGCAGCATAATATTAGCAATGATCATGTTCAGAAAGAATATATATCCGCCAACTAAATTCAACACTTAATAACTACGAAAAAGAGTTTAGTGCAAACTTGTGGTATATAATAGAAGCTGCTTTCTCCCAAGACGGTTTCTGTAACGAACACAAAAAGAAACTCAGCATAACCAAACATGAACGAATGTCTCAATGTTAGGATACATAATACCAGTAAAAGCTACAAAATGACCAACGTATAATTCACGAAAAAGAGATCAATAACACTACAGATACCATACCCCTTTAAAGAAAACCGCCATACACAACAAAAAAGAGAAAGTAAAGTTCCCTATAAATCATGAGATGGACGTAATGAAGCAGATTTGCTCTCCCTTGTTCAACCAGAACGAACAAGTTATGAAGAGTGCATCAAGAACAAAGACCACTAGTGCTTGCATATCAGATGAAAAAGACCATGAATTTGGAAATTTTTAACCCAAGCATAGGATACTACTGAAGAAAATTACCAGACGGTTACTCCAGTAGCACCATGGTGCATTAAAGTTAACAATCAATAACGGAAAGCTGCAAAAGAAAGAAAGTGAACGTTAATCCATATCCAAAGCCTCAGATAGTACTAGCACAATAAAAAGAAAAAGCTGCGTACTCACTGTTTTGAAAATGAATCAAAACTACCACTGACAAGTGGTACGGCACCATCAGGAATCTCTTCCTTAGTTTCTTCTCCGTGGTTGATCTGATGTGATGCATGGCCAGAGTGGAACTCTGGACCAGTGGTCTTTAAATGTGGATCAATTGGAAACTTGCGAATTGTCTTAGTTATATTCAACCTATTCTGAAAATTCAAACATCAAATTTAGATCTAGGCCCCAGCTAACCATATAAATAATATTCAGGCTATATATATATATTTAAAATAGCTCGGGTTAAAGGCAGTAAGTGTAGCTTTTAAAATTATACATAAGATGTTCTGCACAACTGAAAACAGGGAATCAGGGATAAAGTAATAAGCTTCAAGTTTTCAACCACATGATAAAAACACATGTATTTGCTGTAAGAATGCATTATTAAGTTTAGCCTTACTATATGATGACAATTACAAATATAACTGGAATCGATAAATATTGGAGTAAATCCAGTTCATAATAGTACAGCAGACTCAAAATGCTTATCTATATAGTCTTATCATGTAGCATATAGCCAAAGATAGATATTCTGATACTGAAGAAATGTCAAGATGTAAGCTTTTCCTTTTGCGTTTTTGCTTTCTTCATTAATAGCAAAATGCATTCTAACAGTGAGGAAGGGAAAATCAAAATAGAGAGTTATGAGAAGAGACTTACTGTTCCCAACACGTCACTCACATCAACTGATGCAAATTCACATGACAGGGCAGGGAAACTACAAAAAGAATGAAGATACAAAACCAATGTCAGCTTATAGAGAACCATAATCCCCAAACATGACTCGAAGCCTATGCCAAAGAAAGAAAAGAAGAGAAGATGAAAGTTTGAAACTATCATAGCAAATTATTTGTCAAGAAAGAAAACATATCTTCATGATTCTAGTGACTGTTATACCATGTTCCCTAGACGTTTAAAGCAAGATTTCAATATCAACAGAAACATAGTAAACACAACACAAAGAAAAATGAAACCTGATGTTGAAATGAATGCGTAAGAAGTCACCATCAGCGCTCTTGTCAACGACGACACTTGTGGTAGTGTTGACTGCCAAATAACTACTCAGCTCCTGCAAGATGGACATTAGATCATAACTACTCAGGGATGATTTTGTGAAACGATCTTTGACAGACATTAATAAAAAAAAAAGGATATACCATTCCGAACAAAAGCATCATAATGAGAGCAGCTCCAATGGATAAGCCAGCACCTGACAGAGATGCCTCTGTCAAATCCCTCGGAATTTTCCTAAACAACAAAGGGCACCTCGAAAGTCAGATCCTTTTTGGATTATTAAGAAAAAGAATGGAACTTTCTTAACAATCAAGGAAACGTAAACAAACCCATAATTCGAATTCCCGAAATAAATCAATCTAAAAATGAATGTACGTGAAACAGAGAAAACAGAGGAATGTGGAAATGTTAGAGAGAGGGGGAGAGGATCGCGCACCTGTAGAAGTCCATGGATTTGAGTTTGGTAGGGGAAACCATAGCTGATGCGGAGATGGATGAGAGGGCGATCGCGCTAGGAGAGTGAAAAAAGAGAGAGAGAGAGAGAGCAGATCTAGTGTGATGGGAAAGAAGAATGTGAAGAGGAAGAAGATGAGTTATCTCTTTTCTCGCTTTCTCCTGTAATGCCGAATCCGTGAATGACCGTGAAAGTGAAGGAAACCTTTTGCGTTTCAAATCTCTACCTTCTTTTATGCCTTTTGTTTTTTTGGGTCCACCTCATACAGTAAAGAAGGTAGAGATTTGAAAACATATTAAATTGTCTTCTTTTTTTTTTTTTTATCAAATATTAAATTGTCTTCTTTTTGTCCGAAAATAACTAATTGTCTAACATTCTACTTTTTTTTTTAAAGATACTTGATTTTAAAACTATCCTTACATTTTTTTTTGTTTATGTTTATTGTCTTTCTTGTAATTTTAAATGTATTTTTGCATTTTGGGATATTTTTGTTAATAATAAATCTAATTCACATCCAAAAGCTATATATATTTGCATATTGTCTACAAATCTCTCAAAATCTTTACGTTTAATACTTGATATCTGAATATAAAATTTGTGAAAACTGACATCCACATATGGACAATAATTGTGAGAATTTGAACTTTTAAGATTTTTTACCATTTTAGTATCATAATTCACATCTACAAACTAAATAAAAATGAAAGATTACCACATGTTTATATATTGTCCACACATATCTCAATATGAACCTATTAGACGGAAGACTCCAGTTCCACCAAAGATTTAGATATCCATCAAAGCTCAGCCAAACAACACTCAACATTATTAGCCCTTCAACCCAATATTCTTTCCTGCAATGGTAACATCGGACCAGCACAAAGGGAGTCAAAAGGTAATCTTCGTACGATGACTACAACTAAGAATATCCAACTATTCAACCGATTTGATTCCTTAAACCTGTATGTTATCACATGCTGAACTGTATCCTATTTGTCTCTTTGTAAGCTCGAGCTCTAGCTATATATTGTAAGGACCAATGGACGTTATAATTAAGCAGAAAAGATTAATAATAAAGTTATTTTCTATTTCAAGTTTTCTCAAACTTCTTAAATCTTTCATGGTATTAGAACCATGGATGAAGATCCGTGTTTGGCTCTACACCCCGACAACCACCCACCCTTACTGTTCGTAACGAAGATATAGCGACTCCAAACCCTAAGTATGCCATATGGGTTCGTACAGACAATTGTATAATGACATGGCTGGTTGGATCTCTTTCCGAAGAAGCTATCAAAAACAACTATGGTCTTCATTCCTCCCAAGAGCTACGGTACTATCTGGCACAGAAGTACAACTATGTCTCTCATACAAGGAAACTCGAGCTCCAGAGCCGTATACATGCGTTAACGAAAGGCAACCGTTCTCTAAATATCTATCTGAAATCAAGTCCCTTTGCGACCAACTTGACTCGATTGGTGCTCCTCTTTCTGAACAAGAAAAAGATTTATGATGTTTTAAAGGGTCTTAGCAGAGAATACGAGTCTATCTCCACCCTGATAGAGAACTCCATGGATGTGTTTTGTGAGGGATAAAACTCACTTCCTAATTTAGATCAGGTTTAGATTGGAGAGAAGATAACGTGGGCTGAATCCCGTTTAGAACTTAAAGAATGAATATGATTGTATTGAATTTTTTTGGTAAAAGATGATTACAAGCGTAACGATTTGTGATTACAAAGGATCAAGAATGTTTGTAGAATTCTAGAATGTGTAAACAATGAATGAAATCTGGACCCCCCGTTATGATCTCCTCCTCCTCTTTAAATAGCTCTCAGCCACGCTCCAACGATCTTAGCTAACCTCCGAGATTTGCTGTGTGAGTTAGGGGATTCTCAACAGTCTCCTTTTGACCGGGTCCTACGCATAGAGCCTGAGCTACTCCCATTAGCTCTTTCTAAATGAGGTCTGGAGTTCTCTTCTGTGACCTGTTTTGTTAACATTTCTTCCTTAGCAAAACAGCCTCCGGCTTCTTCTTAACTCCTTTCTCAAAGATTTAATTGCTAATGGGCTTATAATAGCCCATTGTCAACTCTTATTACTCGAGCCCGTTAATTTCAGCTAACGGGCCATATTTGGGCCCAACAGTTGCCCCCAGCTTTTGAGAGAAGACACTTTGTCTCGGAAGGTAAACCTAGCCGCCGAATCTTAACCTTTTCGCTGAGATAATAATTACCCGTTTATCTTTTTCGAGGATATCCCTTATCTAATCTGACGTCTACGATTATGTTTAGTGAGATCAACGGCTTAGATAAAATGAATTTGAAATAGTTATCCCCCGATTTTTGAGACTCGACGGGATATAAAGCTGCCTACATTAACTGCAACTCTCCCCACCTTCTCCACGTCTCAATTCGGTTTCTCAGGTAACTTCCTCTGGTTTCTCTATTTTACTTTCTTTCGCTTTCATTATATGTTATTTTTTTTTTATTAAGCTCTTTCTCGGATAATCTCTTTCGAAATTCTTTCTGCTTGAGACTTTGATCCATTAGTTCGATCTTTCTTTTTCCTTTCTTATCTCCTTTCGATTCTTGCATCGTTTCTTGCTATGACCCGACCAAAAGAAGGTTCTGGAGAGACGGGAATCTCTACTACTTGTGCTCAACTTATGAAGGTGAAACAAGAAGTCGATGAAACAATGAGGAAGACCAAGAGGAAGAAGAGGGCTAAGGAGTCGATAGCCAGAGAGTTTCCAAACGAACGAAAAAGACCGGGGGCTTCAGCGGGAGTGCTCCCTCCGGATCTCACCCACCCTCCGTACTAAAGAGCCAAGAGGTTGTGAACCTTATGGTTCAGGCCCAAGGTCGGAGGGAGTTGGCCAGGGCTTGTAAACCAGAGGAAACCCCCGAGACGGCTCCGGAGGGTTGGTTCTGCGTTCACGAGAACTATATTTCCAAGAGCCACCTTAGGTTTCCTCTCCATGACCTCCTGTTAGACCTTCTCGATCATTACCAACTAGCTCTTTCCCAACTTTGTCCCTCGGTTATTCGAGTGATAAACAGTTTCATCACTGGATCCAAAGAAGAGGGAGTTGCTACCGGGCTTGGCTCCCTAATGAGCCTGTTCTTGATAAAGGAGAGTGCCTCCAAAGAAGGTGGTAGTGGGACCTATTACCTTCCTTTTCGTCCCAGGTTGGGTATTTTCAATTTTTTCTAGCAGTGATGACGACTGGCGGAGGAAGTATTTCTACATCAACATTGATCCTTCGACGGTTCCCGCGGGTCGTGCCCTTAAGACTTCTTGGTCCGATGCGTCCGGTTAGGATTTCTTAGGAATGTGTTCGTTTATTTTTATCAATTGTGACCTGATAGATGTTTGGTTTTGCTTGCAGATATCGAGGATCCTGCTGCGCTCCCGAGCAAGCTTACCAGAGCCCTCTTTCGAAAGTTGCAGCAAACTCACTGTACCTGGGCGTCGTACACCACTTCTCGAATAGGATCAGCTAGATTCCCAGATCGGTATAACGCTTCCTTCCTAAACCATGTGCCAGTAACAGACTTAGAAGGTAATGTGCTTACTCTAACGTCTTTGACGCGTGTAAGCTTAAGATACCCGAGTACTGAAGGAAATTTGGTAATGCAGTTTCCGAAGGTAACACGGTGGTATCAATTTCAACGGGAGCTAGAACTTCCAGGACCAAAAAGACCCAATCAGCCAAGATGCCTCTTCAGCCGTCATTCCGTTCTAAGGGTAGGCCGGTAAAAGCAGCTAGCACCTCGCGAGGGAGCGAGAAGAATCATGGGGGTTCTTTCCTGAGTTCTGTGAAGGAGGTTCTAGATAATGGAGCTTCTGCTCCAGCTAAGGATGTCAACCCCGTTGAAGCACATGGAGCTCAAGATATAGTCTCGCTCTCTGAGATTCAGGTTATGGAGACCGATCCTTAGACGATCAAGGAGCCTTCCGAGATTGACTTTCCTAGAAACAAAAGGTCAAGGACTGATCAAGGTGACAGACCTTCCAGGTCCTCTTCCTTGTCTTCCAGAGGAGGGACTGTCGGCTGGAGTTTTGCTCACTCGAAGCCTAGATCGATTCTTGATGATCCTTGGGGCTTGGCGACGTTGATGAGGCATATGAAGAGGACAGGATGTTCCCTTCCTCCGATCAGTAATTTGACTAACAGAGATGAGTTCATCGAGATCGCCCATTATATGGGTCTGGTACGGGATCTTAGCTTTTTACTGTTTTCCGTAGAAAGATATTAATTTTTTCTACTTTTGTCTCTTCGTAGTTGGCTGGAGCTGTTAACAGAGCTCAGCTGAAGTTTGAGGAGACGGTGAGCAATGCCCCCAACGCTGGTGAGCTAGCTCAGGTTACTGAGATGGTCAAGGCCACCAAGATTGATCTCGATCAAGCCAGAGCTCAGGCTTCGGCGTTGCAGTCCGAAGTTGAGAGGCTCGGCTTGAAGTCTGATACTCAACAAGGGAAGATCGAGAGCTTGGAGATCGACATTAAGGTGAAAAGAAGGAGGATCGCTGAACTAGATAATGCTCGGATAATCGCCGAGCAACAAGTTCAGGATCTGATTGTCTCGTCTCAAGTCAGTCAGAAGAACAAGGAGGCCGAAGTCAAGTTCGCCGTTAGAAGGGGGAAGAAGGAGGTAATTGATGCTTACAATAAGATCCTTGTCTTTATCAAGGAGAAGTTCTCCAAGAAGAAAGATGAGGTTGATCTTCAGATCTATGCTCATGAGCTTCAAGCTAACACCGAACTTTTAAAGGATTTGCTGACAAATGAGATTCAAAGTGCTGAGGAGGAGTACAACGTTTGATGGCCTTGATGCTGGAGGCGACCGCTGCTTATGAGAAGGCGCAAGTCTCTGATTTCTCGGTTAGCAAGCTTCCTCTTCCACAACTCTCAGAAAGCTCAGGTACTTTCGAGGTTAACATGTTTGATCCGTCTAGAATATGGTTCTAATTTAGGTTTGATGGGTCCTGATCCAGCCCCAGCTGAAGTGGTCCCAAGAGGTAATGACAAGGAGATGGACGAAGGTGCCCTAGCTATAGACAATGAGGCAGTCGAGCAAGATCACGATGTTTAAGAGGTCTTTGGGGATAGAGGACAAGTTCTCTTTTAAGTTGTTTTATTATGTTTTTAGGATTTCTGCCCTACAGGCTTTGTCCGCTTTTCAAGACTTATAGCCTGAGGAGGCTTTTAAACCTTTGCTTGAGTTAGGATCTTTTGAACCGTTAATGGCCTGAGGAGGCTTTTAAACCTTGTTCCCTTTTTCAGTTTAATCTTTGTCTCAAGTTGCTTGACTTGTTTTGATTTGTTCTATGTAGACTCCAGTTATGTTTCGTGACTTTTTAAGTAAGGAATTCACGTAACTTATGCGGAATCAGATCACGGATCTTGTCGATAGCTGATCTCGTGACCTTAGAGGTCGCAGAGATTCCAAGTATGATTGGTCGTTAGATTATCGGGAATGAGTTTCATGACTAGATTAAGATCTTTTAGGGATCCAAGTCTTCTTTAAGGAGCTTTTAAGGCCATTAAGGATAGCTTTCCTGTAAATCTGAATTCGCTTGAAAGTTTTCGAGAGCTTAGGTTCATGTTCGTTGGGACCTGAATTTGTTCTAAGGATTTTAAGACCTTAGGTCCTGATTCGCAGGGACCTGGATTGGTTTGAAAGATTTTAAGAGCTCAAGTTAAAGTTCGTTGTGACCTGAATTTGTTTGAAGGATTTTAGGACCTTAGGTTCAGGTTCGTTGTAACCTGAATTTGTTTGAAGGATTTTAAGACCTCAAGTTCAGGTTTGTCGTGACCTGAATTTGTTTGAAGGATTTTAAGACCTTAGGTTCAGGTTCGTCGTGACCTGAATTTGTTTGAAGGATTTTGAGACCTTAGGTTCAGGTTCGTTGTGACCTTAGGTTCAGGTTCGTTGTGACCTGAATTTGTTTGAAAGATTTTAAGACCTTAGGTTCAGGTTCGTTGTGACCTGAATTTGTTTGAAGGATTTTAAGACCTTAGGTCCTGATTCGCAGGGACCTGGATTTTTTTGAAGGGTTTTAAGACCTTAGGTTCAGGTTCGTTGGGACCTGAATTTGTTTGAAGGATTTTGAGACCTTAGGTTCAGGTTCGTTGTGACCTGAATTTGTTTGAAGGATTTTAAGACCTTAGGTTTAGGTTCATTGTGACCTGAATTTGTTTGAAGGATTTTAAGACCTTAGGTTCAGGTTCGTTGTGACCTGAATTTGTTTGAGGGATTTTAAGACCTTAGGATAAGGTTCGTTGTGACCTGAATTTGTTTGAGGGATTTTAAGACCTTAGGTTCAGGTTCGTTATGACCTGAATATATTTGACGGAAACTCGAAACATTTGAATGTAATTGTTTCATTGATAACTTTTATAAAGTACATCATGTTGTAATAGTCGCACAGTTGCCGTTTGGGCTATGTGTTTTAAACACATGCCCCCTTTGGCTAAGTTGGAAAGGGTGTTGGAGTGAGGTTAGAGCTGCACTCATAACGGAGTTGCCTACATACCCAGTCAAGGGATCAAGCCTAACGTAGTTCGAAGAATTTAGGTACCTAATGATAATATTTCTTGAGATCCATGGCATTCCATGATCGGATTTCAGGTACCCCGATTCGTACCTTCATGAGCCTGTAAACACCTGGTCGTACCACGTGGATGATCTGATAGGGACCTTCCCAATTGGTCCCTAACTTCCCAGCGTGCGGGTCTTTGGTATGGTTAAAAACTTTCCTGAGTACCAGGTCGCCCACAACGAATTGTCGGGACCTGACTTTGGAATTGTAATGTCGAGCCATTGCTTGTTGGTAGTTTTGAATGCGGAGCAAGGCTTGGTCCCGTTGTTCATCGATTAAATCGAGGTTATCTAATAAGAGCTGATTGATGGCTTCGGGATTAGACGTACAGAGCTCTCGGCGGAGGCTCCCGCTGATGGTTTCGGCTGGGATGACAACTTCCATCCCGTAGGCTAGGGAGAAAGAAGTTTCTTCCGTAGCTCTTCGTGGGGTGGTTCGGCATGCCCAAAGCACTTCAGGCAATCTTTCGGACCAAGAACTTTTATCGATTCCAAGACGTTTCTTGAGGTTTGCTAATACCGATTTATTAGCAGCCTCCGCCTGGCCGTTTCCCTGAGGGTATCGAGGTGTCAACATAGTGAGGTGAATTTTCCACTTGTCACAGAAATCTTTGAAGTCGTTAGATATGAATTGTGATCCATTATCAGTTTCGATTTCGTATGGGACGCCGTGGCGGTAGATGATGTCTCTCCATACGAGTCGTTCGGTTTCGACTTTAGTTACCTGTTGGAAGGCTTCAGCTTCTATCCATTTTATGAAGTAGTCTGTTAGGACTAACATGAAGCTTAACTTCTGCCTTCTTGTTCCTGATACTACTAGCGGTCCTACGATATCCATGGATCATCTCATGAACGGGTATGGGGCAGATATCGAGGATAATTTCTCTGAAGGTTGATGTATAAATGGTGCGTGCCTCTGACACTTGTTGCATGAAGATGAGTAGACCTCACAGTCGGCGATAATGGTAGGCCAGAAATAGCATTGTCTTTTGATTCGGATAGCTAGGGCTCTACCACCGGAGTGGTTTCCACAAGAGCCATCGTGCATTTATTTCATGAGTTTGATAGCATCGAGGCCGTGGACGCATCTTAGGTAAGGTCCCGACACACTTCATTTATAAAGGATAGATTCCATTATGCAGTATCTTGCGCTTATCGCTTTGAGTTTTCGAGCCTCCCATTTCTGGGGTGGGGTCTTGCCCTCCGAAATATACTGCATGATTGGGGTTTTCTAGTCCTCTCTCCTTATGATTTTGTCGTGAAGAGATGAAGGAGGTCCCTATGCTGGATCAGGTTCCCGAGTGTTGTTGAGGTCATGCCCCCGGGGATATTCCTTAGGTTAGGCTCAGGGGAGCCTCGATCTTGAGGAATATCTTCAGGTGTATTGTTGTTTTCCAGGGTCAGGATCGTGTCCTCGGTTGAATTTTCGGGTTCAAGGGAATATCTAGTTCTGCGAGTGTTTATTATGTGGACAAGCGAGGGGCTGGGTTGTGCCCCCGGAGGTTTGTTTTTTAAATTTGCGAGTTTTGGTTTTTGGGAACCAAAATGTTGTGAGAACTTGGGTTGCTGCTGCCTCAAAGCAGCTAGCTTCCGTTTGCTCTTTCGGTTTGCTATCGATTTCAGCTTTGGTAGCTATATCGATGCTTGGTTTTTAGATTCCCTCTACATGTATAATTCGCTTTACTAGGGGGTCTGATGTGGATGCTAATACAGCCAACTAGGGATGTTAACATGGGTAATTACCCATGGGTTTACCCAAACCCATGGATAATGGGTTGTGTTTTTACCCATCTAGAACTAATTGGACTAAACATGGGTATAAAATTTTAAAATCCATATTAGATTGGGTAAATACAAGAGGGTAATGGGTACCCATGGATTTTAATTTTATAACATTATGTTTTTCACTATTTTAATATCTTTTGTTTTAATGTTCTAAATAAACCATAATTTTGTTTTTTTTGTCCAAACTAAAAAAATGAATTTATCCGTCAGAACTGTAAAACGAGTTTTTTTCGTCAAAATCGGAAAATTGACTTTTCCTGCAAAATCGGAAAAACGATTTTTTTTCGCCAAAACTGCAAGATATTTTTCCGCCAAAACCGGAAAACATGTTTTCCTGCAAAAATGTGTTTTCCCGCAAAAACCGCAAAAACGTGTTTTCCCGCCAAAACCGTAAAAATGTGATTTCCCGCCAAAACCGGAAAATGTGTTTTCCCGCCAAAACCGTAAAAACGTGTTTTCTCGCCAAAACCGTAAAAATGTGATTTCCCGCCAAAACCGTAAAAATGTGATTTCCCGCCAAAACCGCAAAAACATGTTTTCCCGCCAAAACCGCAAAAATGTGTTTTCCCGCCAAAACCGTAAAAACCTGTTTTCCCGCTAAAACCGCAAAAATGAGTTTTCCCGCCAAAAATTCGTAAAAAAATTCTGGATAATCACTTGAGAACAAATAAAATAGTAGCTTGGGTACCCATGGGTTAACCTATATCCTACTGGGTTATTTTTTTGGGTTTTAATTTAACCTTGATGTTTCTGGGTTTTCTCGGGTAGGGTATAAACTGGGTTGGGTTTTTTGTGGGTTGGGCTGGGCTGGGTTATTTTACCCATTTTAACATCCCTACAGCCAACGCATCTGCCGCGGAGTTCTCTCCTCGTGGGATTCTCGTTAGTTCGAACTTGTCGAACTGTTTAGTGAGGCTTTGGACGACTTCGAGGTATGCCCCCATTCTTTCGTCTCTTGTTTCGTATTCCCCATGGAACTGGCTGGCTACTAGCTGCGAGTCGCTGTAGGCGTTTAGCTCTCGGATTCCAAGGCTCAAGGCGAGTCTTAATCCTGCGATTAGTGCTTCATATTCGGCCTCATTATTTGAAGCGTTGAATCCGAGCCTATAAGATTGTTCGATGGTTTCTCCGGCTGAAGAGGTCAGCCTTAGACCGATTCCGGAACCTTGTTTTGATGAGGCTCCGTCAACATACATGCTCCACTCCGGAGCTTCAGCTCTCGGGTCTAGTTGTTCGGACGATAGCTCGATGATAAAATCGGCGAGGACCTGAGCTTTTATGGCTGCTCGGGGTCTATACTCGATGTCATATTCGCTTAGTTCTATGGCCCACTTAGCTAATCGTCCCGATTGGCTAGGGCTGTGCAGAATCGTGCGTATTGGTTGTGAAGTCATTACGATGATTGAAAATAAGGTCGTAGCTTTTTGGCGGCTGTTACGACTGCCATAGCTAATTTTTCCATAGTAGGATATCTAGTTTTGGCGTCTATCAGACTTTTGCTTGTGTAATAGACGGGTCTTTGCTCGTTTTGCTCTTCTCGTACCAGCACGCCACTAACTGCAGCGGTTGATAAGGCGAGGTATAGGTACAGTGGTTCTCCTGTTACTGGTTTGGATAGAATCGGAGGCTCGGAGAGGTAAGTTTTCAGTTGTTTGAAAGCTTCCTCGCATTTCTCGTCCCACAGGAACTTCTTATTATTTTTTAGAAGTTTGTAGAACGGGAGGCTTTTATCGGTGGATGTTGGGCCCAAATATGGTCCGTCGGCTGTAGTTAGTAAACCAATTGAACCAGGCCTAATAATGGGGCGCACATGGGTTATCATCTCAAAGAAGAATATAGCTCACCTAAGGAAGGAGACTACTCCCAAAGAGATCACGAGAAAGAGGTCACGAAGAAGAGGTCCGGATTCTTTCGTAGGGACCTAGTCAAATAGTCTAGGAAACGAAGATAGAGACGTACGATTCGGTCAAAAGGAAGCTGTTGCAAATCCCTCAGTTTACGGAGAGAATCTCGGAGACTAATCAGGGGAAGTTACACGCGACCTGAGGCTATTTAAAGGAGGAAGGAACAAAGAGAAAGGGGTTACGTCTTTCACACATTTTTCACATACATTATCATTCATAGATCATTCAAGTGATTTCTTTGTATCAATCTCAACTATCTTTGTATTCATTTCTTTACTAAAACATCAATACAATTTGAATTCATTCTCTACATTCTTAAGGGATTCAGCCCACGACTGTCTTCTCCCCAACTTTAACCTAACCTAAATTAAGAAGTGAGTTTATCCCTCACATTTTGGCGCCGTCTGTGGGGACGAGATAATTGAATCCTTCACTCCGAAACTTGAGAATGGATCCTTCCAACCAGGCAACGAGCCCATCCATCCCGGATCCCGTGATCCAGATCGACGGATCACCGAACAGAAGAGACCCGGACCCTCAGGATCCGGAACCTCAATCCACTGACCTTCGATACGAGCAACAGCCTCCGGCTAATGCTCAACCGAACCGAACTGGGATAGCTAACCCAAGGTCTTCCAGTGGAAACAACACCGGGGCTACGCCCCCTGAAAACCCTCAACATCAACACGCTCCGCATCATTCGGAAGCTCAGCTATCCGAAATGCGCCGAATGATGGTGCAGTTGGTAGAAAGAGCTCAGGATAATGAGCGTACCTTGCAACAGCTAACTGCCCGGCAACAACGGTTCGAAGAGGTGACTAGATCTCTAACCGAGATAACTCATCCGTCGCAACGTCAAGGCTCAGGAATCGCCTTTCGAGATCGACTCACCGAACCCACGTTCCCTCGCGGACGCTTGGACTTTTCCCCCAACAGCATTGCTCATAATGGGCAAGAGCCTGTTCTCCGGACACCCCATACCGGGACAACCCCAGTATTTAGTCCACCTATAACTAGCGCTATGGGAAGTAACATAGCGACGACTAGCTCAGTACCCAATAGGGTTCACGAACACAGCGCCCGATTACCACCTCCGCCACCTATTTTTAGGTCCGGAGAAGGAATGTCTCCCCCTCCTAGAGGTAGAGCACCGACTTCAGCTTACCAGAATGGAAGCGTGACCTTTAGTCGAGATAACCCGAGGGCGGAAGCTGATCCTACAGCTCACCCCCCAGGTCGCGTCCCTCAGGATAGCTCTAGAGCTAACGAGCGATTTAGCCCACCTAACGCTTGGGATAACGGCAACGCTCGACTCCATCAGTAATCTTCTCATCAGATTCCTCGCGAAGACCCAACTGTCCTTCCTCTAGAAGGACCTGAGGCTATTCGCCGATACATGGAGCAAACTCACGCAGCCCTCCAGAAGCTGAACGCTCAAGTGCACAAAGCAACAAGCTCAGCTCCCGAAATCGAGAGCTTGATTGAGGAAACCCGTGGAACCCCATTCACAGACAAAATCGCTAGCTCTTACATAAGAGATACCTGAAAAATTAGGATTCCCGAATATGACGGGACCTCAGACCCCAAGGCTCATTTGAGAGCCTTCCGCTTAGCTATAGTGAAAGCTCATTTCACAAAAGAATAATGCGAAGCAGGTTACTGTAGGACCTTTGCTGAGAACCTGGTCGGAACAGCTCTCGAATGGTTTTCGAGCCTCGAGCCAAACTCAATCGATAACTTCGATCAGCTCACTAACGCCTTCATGAAACAATACTCGACCCATATCCTTAAACAAGCCTCCGAGGCCGTCCTCTGGAAGATCAGGCAAGGAATGGGGGATTCGCTACGAATCTACATCGAGAAGTTCAGAGCAGTTAGAACTAAGCTCTCGAACCCCAATGATCAAGTGGCCATCGAAGCCCTTAGAAGAGGGCTTTTTGGTTCGTTTGGAGAATCTCTGGGCCATCGGTTCTTTGGCTTTCTTCCTCTTGTCAGCCTTCTTCATGGATTCACCCACC
The DNA here is from genome assembly GCA_932364175.1 of Eruca vesicaria subsp. sativa. Taxonomy (NCBI): domain Eukaryota; kingdom Viridiplantae; phylum Streptophyta; class Magnoliopsida; order Brassicales; family Brassicaceae; genus Eruca; species Eruca vesicaria. The sequence goes on along the minus strand of CAKOAT010069933.1, from coordinate 15,852 downwards.
TCTTGTTTCACCTTCATAATCCGAGTACCGCGGCAGAAATTCCGGTTTCGCCAGAACCTTCTTTTGGTCCAGTCATAACAGGGCACGGAGAAAAGAGATCGAGAAAAAAAAAAAAAGAGAACGAAGAACTTGAACTACCGAACTAGAATTCGAGGAGTAAAACCGTAGAGAGAATCTACTCGACCCTCGCTTCTGAACTCGATATATAAAAAAGAAACTGTAAAAAGAAAGCAGTAAAATAAAAGGAACGAGAAGAAGTTACCTGGGGAAACCGAATCGAGACGTGGAGAGAGTGGGGAAGTTGGAATTAATGCGAGCAGCTTTATATCTCGTCGAAGCCTCGAGAATCGGAGAATAATTATTTCGAAATTCTTTTAAACTAGGCCGTCGATTTCGTTAGATTTAATTATAACCGTCGGATCAAGTAAGAGATATACTCGAGAGAAGATCACGAGTAATCATTATCTTAACAAAAATTAAAGATTTGGCGGCTAGGTTTAGCTCCCGAGAAAAGCATCTTATCTCGAAAGCTGGGGGCAACTGTTGGGCCCAAATATGGCCCATCGGCTGTAGTTAGTGAACCAATTGAACCAGGCCTAATAATGGGCCGCACATGGGTTATCATCTCAAAGAAGAATATAGCTCACCTAAGGAAGGAGACTACTCCCAAAGAGGTCACGAGAAAGAGGTCACGAGAAAGAGGTCACGAAGAAGAGGTCCGGATTCTTTCGTAGGGACCTAATCAAACAATCTAGGAAACGAAGATAGAGACGTATGATTCGGTCAAAAGGAAGCTGTTGCAAATCCCTCAGTTTACGGAGAGAATCTCGGAGACTAATCAGGGGAAGTTACACGCGACCTGAGGCTATTTAAAGGAGGAAGGAACAAAGAGAAAGGGGTCACGTCTTTCACACATTTTTCACATACATTATCATTCATAGATCATTCAAGTGATTTCTTTGTATCAATCTCAACTATCTTTGTATTCATTTCTTTACTACAACATCAATACAATTTGAATTCATTCTCTACGTTCTTAAGGGATTCAGCCCACGATTGTCTTCTCCCCAACCTTAACCTAACCTAAATTAAGAAGTGAGTTTTATCCCTCACAGTGGACTTGGATATGAATCGATTCAAAGCTGTGATTCGTCCAGTCAGTCTTTGTACCTCTCTGGTTGTCTTAGGTGACGGCATTTCTAGGAAAGTCGTTATCTTTTTCGGATTGGCTTTGATACCTCTTTCGGTTACGAGGTAATCGAGAAACTCGCCCGAGGGCACCCCGAAGGTGCATTTTGCGGGGTTGAGTTTCATATCGTATTTGTTGAGGATATCGAAGCATTCTTTTAGGTGGGAGATGTGATTTTCTCCAGCTGAAGATTTAACCAGCATGTCGTCGATGTATACCTCCATGGTTTTTCCGAGCTGTCCGGCAAACATTTTGTTCACGAGCCTTTGGTAGGTAGCTCATGCGTTTTTTAATCTGAATGGCATTACCTTCTAATAGTAGGTTCCGCGTTCGGTTATGAACGCAGTTTTTTCTTGATCTTCAGGATTCATCATGATTTGATTATACCCCGAGAAGGCATCCATTAAGGACAAGAGCTGATGGCCAGCTGTCGCTTCAACGAGGCGATCGATGTGAGGTAACGGGAAGCTATCTTTAGGACAAGCCTTGTTTAGGTCGGTGAAGTCTACACAGATTCTCCACTTCTCGTTTTTCTTTTTCACTACTACGGGGTTAGCCAACCAATCGGGGTAATGCACTTCGCGAATGGACCGTGCTTTCGTAAGTCGATCGACTTCGTCATTGACGGCTTGAGCTTTTTCGAGGCCCAGCTTACGACGCTTTTGTTTGATCGGTTTGAAAGTAGGGTCTATATTGAGCTTATGAGTGGTGACGTTTGGGTCTATACCTTTCATGTCACTGGTGGTCCATGCAAACGTTTAGAAATTGCTTTTCAGGAAGTCGATTAGCTCCTTTTTAGTTTCGAGAGGTAGCTCTGATCCGATGTTCACTTGTTTCTCAGGATCAGAATCGTCGATGCCAGCTCGTTCGGTTAGGTTCCTAGGGGGACCTCGAATATTCTGTTGCATCACTCGACCTTCCTGGATATGTAATTGCTATTAAGGTGATTCCTTGAGGATTCCGAATCCCCCCAAGTACCAGATACTGGATATTTTCTGGCTACCTCGTACGGTGGTTATTCCTTCGGGTGTCAGAAATTTTACGCATTGGTGATAAGTAGAAGCTACTGCTTTCATCTTATGGATCCAGGGTCTTCCTAGGATTGCGTGAAATGGAGACGGTATGTCGATAACTACGAAATTGGTCATTTTCATAATCCCGCCAGCTATGACCGGAAGCTTGATGGTTCCCAGGGAGGTAACTGTTTCTCCGAAGAAGCCTACGAGGTTAGCTTTCTGACCAATAATTTCGTAGTCGTCTATTTCCATCCCTTTCAGCGCATTATAGAAAATAAGGTCGACAGAGCTCCCAGTGTCTACCATCAGCTTAGGCACTTCGTAGCCTGCGATGTTCAGGGTGACAATTAAAGCGTCATCGTGAGGCCTGTCGAGGTCTGATGTCTCGCTTTTCCAAAATGAAATCTTAGTATTGGATTCAGGGTTGGGAGGCTTAGACTGAGTATTAGACACAGCCTTCCGTACGTGGATTTTGATGGAATTAACGAAGTCTTGACATATATCGGACCCTCCGAGGATATAATCCACCCTCGAACTGGGGCTCGATTGAGGTGGTGGTTTGCTCAGAAGGGCCTCGATTTGTAGGCATTTTCCTTGGGGAAATTTCCCAAGAATCATGTCGACTCTTTTCTTGGGAGCTGGCGGTGGCGAGTCTGTCTCCTTCTCAGGTGACCTTTCGCGCTTCGGAGAGGTATCTCTGCGAACTCTTTTCTGGTAGGGTGGTGGTTTTTTGAGTTCCACGTCCTTTAGCTCTTCAGCTACGAATTTAGCTGCCAACTGTCGTTGGAGGTCCCAACATTCCTCAGTTGAGTGTCTTTTTTGATCGTGATAAGAGCAGTGTTTGTTCTCATCGTAGCCCTTTGACCAGGGGGTTCTCCCCTTTTTAGAAGATCCTTTTGCTTCCGAGGTTTCAGCTTTCGGGTGATTTTGAGATTTCTTATGGATTTTATCTAGTGCAGTTGTTTCCTCTTCCAAGGTAATATATCTAGATGCTTTGTGAAGAGCATCATCGATAGCTGGGGGAGGATTGAGCGTTAGCTCGGACCAAAATTCCGATTTGTACCAGAGGCCTCCTCTAAGGGCTACGATGGCAACTTGGTCGTTGGGATTCGAGAGCATAGTTCTCACTGCTCTGAATTTTTTGATATAGACCCGTAATGAGTCTCACATTCCTTGTATGATTTTCCGGAGGTCGGCCTCGGAAGCTTGCTTTAGAATATGGGTTGAGTACTGCTTCATGAAGGCGTTGGTGAGCTGGTCGAAATTGTCTATTGAGTTCGGCTCAAGGTTTGAAAACCATTCGAGATCTGTTCCGACCAGATTTTCGGCGAATGTCCTGCAGTAACCTGCCTCGCAATCTTCTCTCGTAAAGTGAGCTTTCACGATAGCTAGTCGGAATGCTCTCAAATGAGCCTTAGGATCTGAGGGGTTCCATCATATTCAGGAATCCTAATTTTTCGGGTATCTCTTATGTAAGAGCTAGCGATTTTGTCTGTGAATGGGGTCCCACGAGTTTCCTCAATCAAGCTCTCAATTTCGGGAGCTGAGCTCGTTGCTTTGTGGACTTGAGCATTCAACTTTTGGAGAGCTGCGTGAGTTTGCTCCATATATAGGCGGATGGCCTCGGGTCCCTCTAGAGGAAGGATAGTTGGGTCGTCATTATGAATCTGACGGGGAGGTTCCTGTCGGAGTCGAGCCTGGTTATTCTCCCAGGCATTCGGTGGGCTAAATCTCTCACTAGCTCTTGGGCTGTTTTGAGGGATGCAACCAGAAGGGTGAGCTGTGGGATCAGCTTCCGCCCTCTGACGACCATCCTGATTCGGGATCGCGCTCCCAGTTTGATAAGTCGAAGCTGGTGCTCTTCCCCTAGGAGGGAAATATATTCCTTCTTCGGACCTGAAAACAGGTGGCGGAGGTAGCAGGCGTGTGCTCTGCCCAGTAACCCGGTTGGGCGCAGAGCTGGTTGTCGCAACGTTGCTCCCCATAGCGCTGGTTACAGGTGGGTTAAACGTAGGAGCTGTTCCAGCGTGAGGTTTCTGGAGAACAAACTCCTGTCCATCTGGGGCAGTGCTATCAGGGGAAAATCTAGACGTCCGCGAAGGAACGTGGGATCAGATAACCGATCTCGAAAGGTGATTCCCGAGCCCTGGCGTTGTAGTGGCTGGGTTGTTGCGGACAGAGATCTGGTTACTTCTTCAAATCGTTTTTGCCGAGCAGTTAGCTGTTGCAACGTACGCTCATTCTCATGAGCTCTATCTACCCACTGCACCATCATTCGACGCATCTCAGATAGCTGAGCCTCTGATTGGTTCTGAGTGGATTGACGCTGAGGCTTCTCGGGGGCGGTAACCCCAGAGTTATTTCCACTGGAGGATCTCGTGTTAGTTATCCCAGTGGTGGTCTGGTTTTGTTGAGCATTAGCCGGAGGATGTTGCTCAGATCGGTGATCAGCGGATTGAGGCTCTGGGTCCTGAAGATCCGAGTCTCTTTTGTTCGGTGAGCCGTCGATCTGGATCACGGGATCAGGGATAGATGGGTTCGTTGCCTGGTTGGATGGATCCATTCTCAAGTTACGGAGTAAAGGATTCAATTATCTCGTCCCCACAGACGGCGCCAAAATGTGAGGGATAAAACTCACATCCTAATTTAGATCAGGTTTAGATTGGAGAGAAGATAACGTGGGCTGAATCACGTTTAGAACTTAAAGAACGAATATGATTGTATTGAATGTTTTTGGTAAAAGATGATTACAAGCGTAACGATTTGTGATTACAAAGGATCAAGAATGTTTGTAGAATTCTAGAATGTGTAAATAATGAATGAAATCTGGACCCCCCATTATGATCTCCTCCTCCTCTTTAAATAGCTCTCAGCCACGCTCCAACGATCTTAGCTAACCTCCGAGATTTGCCCCGTGAATTAAGGGATTCTCAACAGTCTCTTTTTGACCGGGTCCTACGCATCAAGCCTGAGGTACTCCCATTAGCTCTTTCTAAATGAGGTTTGGAGTTATCTTCCGTGACCTGTTTTGTTAACATTTCTTCCTTAGCAAAACAGCCTCCGGCTTCTTCTTTACTCCTTTCTCAAAGATTTAATTGCTAATGGGCTTATAATAGCCCATTTTCAACTCTTATTACTCGAGCCCGTTAATTTCAGCTAACGGGCCATATTTGGGCCCAACATGTTCCCATGTCCTAACTTTGAAGACATTGTTTTAGACTCATCAGGTTCAATGACAAGCTATCAACATATAAAACATCCACTGATGTATCGGTTCATCGGGATTTTTACACTAACAGAGGAGGCTACTCTTCCCGGGGACTTTGCCAATACAGAGGAAGTTTTCGTTGTAGAAGGGGTTACTCCACTCAAGGCAGAGGCTTTCACCAGAAAATAAGCGAAAGACAAGGATGTGGCTCGCCTACGTGTCAGACCTGCGACAAATACGGCCATCCCGCATACAAATGCTATAAATTTTTTGACCACTCCTACCAAACTTAGGAGTTTCATAACGCTTTAGCTTCAATGTGTGTTCAGGACTCTAACCAAACTCAAAGACCTGAGTGGTATGCCGATTCTGGAGCAAAAACCCACATCACCAATACCTCTTCAGAGCTGCAGTCCTCTCAAGCCTACATAGGTCAGGATACTGTCTTAGTTGGTAATGGTGATTATCTACCAATAACTCATGTCGGTACTGCTGTTTTGCCTAGTTTGCAAGGTAAACTGTTATTGAATGATGTTCATGTTTGCCCTTTAATAACTAAGTCTCTGCTTTCAGTCTCGAAGCTTATTGCTGATTAATTACCCTTGTTATATTAAATTTGATTCTGATAATGTTGTTGTGAAGGAAAAAAAAAACAAAGCAGCTTCTCACCAAGGGTAGTAGACAGAAGGACCTTTAAGTCTTGGAGAACCCACAGTTCATGGTTTACTACTCTCACATGCAGCAAACCGCATTTGATTATGTTTGGCACATGCGGCTAGGTCACCCTCATCAAGAAGTTCTCCAGCGTTTATCTCAGAATAAGGCCATTACCTCAAATAAATTCAGCTCTCAGCTCTGTGAGGCATGCTATCTTGGAAAGTTTAGTCGTTTACCATTTTCAATGTCTGAGTTTGTAGCAGCCAAACCCTTAGAAAGAGTTCACTGTGACCTCTGGGGGCCTTCTCAGTGGTTTCGACTCAAAGATTTAGGTTTATGCTGTTTTTGTTAATTATTACTCAAGATACACTTGGTTATACCCAATGAAAATGAAATCAGATTTCTTTTCTATATTCTTGGGCTTTCAGAAGTTGGTTGAACAACAGTTAGAGTGCAAAATAAAAACGTTTCAGAGTAATGGAGGAGAAGAGTTTACAAGTAAACAACTATAATGCACTAGCGTCCTGTGGGATTAAACACAACATGTCATGTCCTCACACACCACAATAGAACAGGCTGGCTGAAAGGAAGCACATACATGTAGCGGAACTTTGTTTATCACTCATGTTCCAAAGCAAAGTCCCTCAGAAACTCTGGGTAGAAGCCTTTCTGACTGCGGTGGGGAAACCACCGGTTTACTCGTCTCTGTGAGTGTTTTGATGCTGCTGCTATCCATTCTTAAAGCCCTATGATAAGAACAAGTTTGACCCAAAGAGTCTACACTGTTTTTTTCTCGGATATAGTGAAAAACACAAAGGCTACAGATGCTTGCATCCTTCTAGTGAAAGAGTCTACATAAGCAAACACGTTCTGTTTAATGAGAGCAAGTTTTCTTATGCGAATGAGTATCAGTCCTTTATTCCAACGTCTGATTCTCCTCTCCTTGAAGCATAGAAATCAGAGTTTATAAGTCCTTCTCTTCCTGAGGTTGTGTCTGGCGTTGTAGAAGAATTTATTCTCATCCCAAGACAGCCGCAACAACATACTTCCATAGAACCAGCCAACCCACCCCTCCCCTGCCTCCATCTTCTCTGAAGAAGATTTCCATCCCTTATCCCCACATGCCCAAGAAATACAGCATCCAGCTCCAGCTCATCCCATGGTTACAAGAGGAAAGGATGGAATCCGAAAACCAAACCCACGGTATGCATTGATGACAGTGAAAATTGCTTACCCTAAACCTAAATCTGTTATTGCAGCTCTCAAAGATCCATGTTGGACGGCTGCTATGGGAAGAAAGAAAAGGAACATGGACATCACTCATACATGGGACTTGGTACCTTATGATCCTGCAATAGAACCAATAAGTTGTGGTTGGTTATACAAGTCTAAGTTTCACGCTGACGATACATTGAAACTACTTAAAGCTTTGTTAGTGACCAGAGGAAATCAACAAGAAGAGGATATAAACTTTGTTGAAACATATAGTCATGTGGTCCAAACAGCGACTATCAGATATGTTCTCCATATAGCAACGGTCAAAGGATGGAACATCAAGCAATTCGATGTAGAAAGTGCATTCCTACATGGGGAGTTAAAGGAAACAATTTATATGAAACAACCACCGGGGTTTGAGGATCCACAGAAACCACATCACGTATGTATGCTACGAAAAGCGACATATGGTTTACGTCAATCACCTCAGCCTGGTTTGACAAATTCAGCACGTTCTTGATTGAATTTGGCTTCAAATGCACACATGGGGATCCTTCTCTGTTTGTATACCTCAATGGGAATGATGTCATCTTATGTCGATGATATGATCAGCTAATACAAAGTCTTATGGTCACCCTGAATGGAACATTCAGAATGAAAGACATGGGACCGGTCCACTACATTCTTGGCATACAAGTCAGCAGTCATGAAGAAGAGTTATTTCTATGCCAAGAAAAATACACTAAGGATCTTCTGGAAATGGCAGAAATAGCGAGTTATGATGCAGTGGCTACTATGTTACCTCTGCAACTAGACAAAACTGTGGGTCAAGATAAATTGTTTGATCAACCAACCTACTTCTGCAACCTAGCAGGTAAACTTCAATACCTCACTTTGACAAGACCGGACATGCAATTTGCTGTCAATTACGTCTGCCAGAAAATGCATGCTTCAACAGTTGCAGACTTCACCAACATGAGATATATACTTTGCTATCTTAAAGGGACACTCAACCTTGGTTTGAAGATAATTGCGAAAATAGTGTTTCTTCTCTGCGACTTCAATGATAGTATCTGGGCTGGATATTGAGAGACAAAACACTCAACTGGGGGTATGTGCATGTTCCTCGGGTCTAACATCATCTCTTGGTCGAAAAAAAACACCCCACTATTTCATGTTCTTCCACTAAAGCTAAATACCAAATTATATCTATCACTGCAACGGAGCTGAAATGAGTGACTTCTCTTCTTGGTGAAATGGGTATCTCTCTCCCTGACACTCCCCAATTGTTATATGACAACTTATCAGCGATATACTTGACTGCAAACTCTGCACTTCATAACCGTTCAAAAGCATTTTGACACCAACTTTCATTATGCCAGAGAGAGAGAGTAGCGTTGGGTGCTTTGGTCGTCAATCAGATTCTTGCTGCTCAGCAACTGGTAGACATTTTCACCAAATCTCTAGCGCAACAGTCGTTCTGCATTTTACGGGACAAATTTCGTGTTGTGGAATCTCCCACCACAAGTTTGAGGGGGGTGTATTAGAACAATATTCAACATTATCAGTCCATCAGACCCAGTATTCTCTCATGCAACGGTAACATCAGATCAATATAAAAAGAGTAAAAAAATGATCTTTGTACGATAACTACAGCTAATAATATCCAATTGTTCAACCGATTTGATTCCTTAAATCTGTGTGTTGTCACATACTGAACTGTATCCTATTTTTCTTTTTGTAAACTCGAGCTCTAACTATATGTTGTAAGTACTTATGGACGTTGTAATCAAACAGAAAAGATTTATAATAAAGTTATCTTCTACTTCAATTTTTCTCAGCTTCTTAAAGCTTTCAAGACCTTTAATCATTTCAAAATAAATTTCTATAAAGGCTATGAATTGTTTAAATTTGTTTGACAACGATCGCACATTAACAAATGAATCGAAACTTTTTTTAAAGTCAAGAATATGCAGTCATTCGAAATACAAGGCGTTCCAAAAACTAATTATATATACATGATTGTACCAAATAATTGTGACACGCATGAAGACATCATAACATTTTATTACACATTGAAACATGTTAACTTTATATTAACATGTTTTAACATTTTCTTCAAAAACATACATGTTTGAACATGTTTTACAAATCTTCACTCTTGCTTGTATAACTTACACATACAAAACATCATTCATCATTATTCCCACTTGCACTAAATTTACTATCTTCTACAGATTTTACATAAAAGAATCACAATAAAAGAATAAAAGATTACGATTAAAAACAGCCGAAGTATCAACTAATGTAGTTGGACAACATCGACAAAGGCACTAAGCAAAGTCCTCTCTTCTTCAACTCTGCGCAATATTCCTCATTCATTAGCCCTCTCTTTTTCAATCCTTTCTCCTACAAAGACCCGTTAGCATATATATTCTTGTTAATCGTCCACAGTAATTTATATATTATGAAAATATAGATAAAAAATATGAAGGTGGTTGAAAGTTTCTTACCTCAGTTTTAGAATTGTTCATGGTTTTTCCTTCTATCTTTTTGTCCTCCATTTCACTGCAACCCTAAAAACACAAACATGCCTAAGATTAATATATATAACACATGAGACATCATATGTGTGTGCATTGTCATTGATAAGGCTTATCAATGTATATATTATGCAAATACATTAAGTTTGTCTTCTCTTTGGGCTAACCTTGGTTCTCTTAGAAGGAGATGAAGCCGTGTCTTCTTCGACACAGACTATAGGAGACGCAGCGTCCGAGATCATGGAGGAATCATCATAATGGCTGACACCATATTCCGTTTCAGTGTACATATTCCAACTACTCTCTTCTACACCCTCTTGTATTGATCTCTGTTGATTAGAGAATACTGTTCGCCTCACGACATTACTTAGTGCTGAGTTTTCCATTTGAGCTTGATGAAGAGTAGGTTGATCTTATTGAAAAAAAGATGTGAGAAGTTAAGAACGGTATTTAGACTTTTTATTTTTTTTGAAAGATGTGAGAAGTTAAGAATGGTATTTAGACTTTTGTTTGTCAAATTCTCTCAAATGTGACATCTATATATATAACAATGGAGGTAGATAGCACATGAAGCTTGTAGGTCTGGCACAATTTGGCCCTTTAGTGTAACTATTGTTTATTTTATCTACTTGTTGATTTCATATTATATATATGGCCGTTGAACAGTTTGATTTCTTTACGTGCAAGAACAAAGAAAATATACAAGCTTGTATATAAATGCACACGGTGCACACAAAAAAAGGTATACAAATGTACACATCATTTTGAGATTTCCTACATTATTTAAATTTCATCAGTTAAAAGTTAAGACAAAATTAGCATTAGTAATGAATAGTCACTTTTAATGGGCGAACCAACATTTTCTTGTGTAAATTTCCTACTGAATATTGCTAATCATAAATTTGCAACAATAGTAGGGAAGGATTACATTTCATAATAATGTCCTACTTCATTTCTTATATGTTCCGTTTTAAATACTTTTGTTATGTGCTAGCTAGGTATCAAATTAATTTTAAAGTATGTAAAAGAACAACAATTTATTGATATAGGGAAAGTGTTCTTGAAAGATATATAGTATATAACTTAGTCAATGATGGAGACATGTAATTCGTGGGGAACTGCTACTAAGTGTCTAGCGATAATATGGTTTATAACGTGGCAAGCAGATTTAGTCTTCGTTATCTGAAAAAAAAAACAGAAAACGTGACGAAGGCAACATTACACCACAGCCTAGGCTATAAACTAAAATAGCTAAATAATTAAAAACAAAAGATAAGCGTATATGTTATATAGTCGTGTATATAGTTGGTGCACGTTCTTGAACCTCTATATATTCCAGCAGATAATTATAATTTATTACATTATTATTTTTGTTATCAAACATGTACAACATATTGTACTTTTAGTTGGTGAGCCATGAAGCGTGCGAATTTGGAAGTGTTGAACCGAATCTTTGATGGATTTAGTACCGTTACGACAAATTGTGTCCCTTCTCCATCAACCATATATGGGATAAGCGGCTCCTTATAATCTTTAAAATATTTGACCTGATTAATTTGGATTTTGTCGTTATAAATAGTTTGACAAGATTATAGGAACGATGGTGCGATAATAATGTATACGTAGTCTAACCAAGATTTCGCAGATCCGAGTTGTTTTTTCACATGATATGCCAGCGAAAAACAAAGCAAACATTGTTATCTTCTTAATTGTTATCTTTTCTTACAGGTATCACACGCCTCTTCAATGACCCACAAGAGGCTAGAAAATCCCAACAAAAGATGGAGACTATGTAGGCCTTATTGGCCTAAGGATTTCATAAAATTTCAGTTTTTTTTCCAAATCTCTCCATATTTTTTTTTTCCAAATCTCTCCATATTGGGATATGGTATTTGTAAAAATTCTTACAAATCCATGGTTTTCGGATATAACAGTTGTAAAAAAAACTTATTAAATCACCCCTTGATTGGAAAAAATATGGATTTCACCCATAGTATTTATCAGTAATTATTCGTAATTATTAGAAAACAGATTTGCCCTTGAAATTCAGTACAAATGAATACCATCTAAAGAGATGGAATTTAACGAATAATAAAATCATTATTTCATTATCTTAGGAAGAACATTTAGTTTCTCTTTATAGTTTTTTTTTAATTATACAAAGGTATCATGGTCTCACAGAAGTGATTTAGACTAGTCACGTGCTGCCACGTGTCGGTCCTCTGTCCTTAACTATACCAAAATGTTAATTCTCCAGTGGCCGGGCTACGAACCCAAGTGTACTGACAGCTGTAAGCTTTTTACCACTAAAACTAGAAGCTCTGGTTTTTTATAGTTTTTTTTTTATAGTTTTTTTTCTTTGATGAGTCGTTGATTTTTACGGTACCGGCAGATTTTCGTACTTCATGTTGTGAAATACTTGATTTCATGCTCTGGTTTTGTTTCCTTTTGGAATTGTAGCGCTTCAGATTCAGGGAATATGGAGGATACTCGAGAGCTCGGATGGAGAACATGCAGACAGAGAGTGATGAATACATCGACGTTTATGGCTTTTGGAAGGCGATGTTGATCAATACATTGATCTCTCATCTTTTTGTTTACTTCCTTGAGTTGCAATTATTGAAAATTGTTCTTTTCGAATCTTCTTGATTTGTTGTGTGTGTGTGTTTGTTTCAGGGTGTTTTTAATAAGATTCTTATCATCGGTGTTCTATTCGACGTTGTGCCTTTTGGTGTGACAAAGAGCCATTGCTTTCTCTGCATAACTATTGTTTTTGTTCTTTTGATTGTATCCTATTTGGTTCTTCCCTCTGCAGATAAGAAGGAAGTTTAACATTAGAGTGAAAGTTCAGAGACACGCAAATAAGAACCGTACACAAGTTATTCAAGAACACTTCTTGTATATTAGAAACCTTTTAAACAATCTTCCTAGATCTGTTTAATCCGATTTAAGCTCAGTCACACACGACTAGCGACGGACCAGTTTCTAATCTCTAAGTTACAGAAACCCAAGCCAAACCCCTGTTTTCTCGATCTCTGTAGCCGACAAGAACAACTCTCTTGCTCTAGCTTTTTCTCTCTTAACGCCTAACCTAAAACACACTTAGGTTGCCTCGTTAAGTAGGCATGAAAAAGACAATATTCTATTTCCTAAAATATCGCCAACCAGAAGATCTTCTTTGCTTCGCACCCAAGCAATGTCTTCTATTTCCATAAGTTTACGCCACGTCATTACACGTACCAAACTTATTGCATTGTGTTACACAATCATCGCACTGTGTAACACACTCTCATCTTAACCGGAACAAGCTCACAAACCTTGAGCTTACATTCTCCCCCTTTTTATCTGAATGTGACAACCTACTCAACCTGTTCCAACAAAGCTCAAAATGCAGGACANGCATTGTGTTACACAATCATCGCACTGTGTAACACACTCTCATCTTAACCGGAACAAGCTCACAAACCTTGAGCTTACATTCTCCCCCTTTTTATCTGAATGTGACAACCTACTCAACCTGTTCCAACAAAGCTCAAAATGCAGGACAACACTCTATATCAATCTATCAGTTAGTCTCCTATAAAGTCGAGAATATGAGAAACCCGAAACAAAACACATTGATAAATCCAAGAGTATCAGAGTGCACAAATAAACTGAACCAAACACAACGTACGACGAAGTAGGTATTTCTCCCCCTGAGTAGATGCACATTAAGATAAAAACACACGGTTAGAGACGCAAGGTGTAATATCATGTGTGTAAAGCAAAAGATCTGATGTGTTGTACACACATGTCACCAGGAGCACAGACGTCACTTACATTCGTATGAGAGCACATAGGTCATGTGAATTGTGATATGAGCCAGCCCTGTAGAGCAAACAGTATATACACATAAGGCATCGATGGACATGATGCCAGCATCTCGGGGGTAAAGTCACTGAAGAACGATTTATCCACACTTTTAGCTACCAAAACTTTTAATGAAATCAATGAGTCAACCCAAGTCTGTAGCTATTTCTCAGCCGAGTAGCTGTCACAAACGAGATTCTGCAGTATTCAGTCCGTTAACTCAGCTCTGTTCTCTCACTCATCTGTATGGTCTAGAAACACATGTTAGGCTTCTTGTGTGTCTGTCTCTCCAACTCACAGACTTCCAGTTGTTTATCACCAGGCAATTAACACACAACTCAAATTCTAGGAAAGTGATGAAATTCAGAGGCAAAGTGGGGTAACACCCAGCTCCAAAACATTTATCCCATGAGATTGGTAACACACCTGCCTAGTCAAGACAGTGATCGAAACAGAGGCAAAGTGGTGTAACACCCAGCTCCAAAACGAGTATCTATCACTCCAGGCCCTTTTTTTTTTTTTTTTTTTTTGTTGTTGTTTTTT
>CAKOAT010069822.1:116431-141925 GCA_932364175.1 Eruca vesicaria subsp. sativa | reverse complement strand
GAAAATATAATTGTCATAAATTTTTTCTCTCTTTTATATAATACTTTTATATAAGTAATAATATGAATAAAAATGTTCAAAATCATGTGCTAGAATAATAATTATATAATTTTATACATTTAAAAGTTCAAATATAACCAAGATATACATATATTTATATATTTACGGATCGGATCGGATATCCGCTTCCCAAAATTTTAATATTTGTGATTTGCTTCGATTTTAACGGATATTGGATTTTAGTATTTGCTTTGATTCGAAAGTTTACGGATATCCAGAATTTTCGGATCGAATCGAAACGAATAACGAATCGAATCAAATATAACGAATAAAATGCCCAGCCCTAATCTATAATACCATACACTTAAGTAGGTGCATTGTTCCACGAGGGACAAGACCAAGATTGAGGGAATGACGTACGGCGGCGTGTATCCGACAAAACACATGAGGCCATCCTTTGATGACATGGCAGATATTTGCCACGTTGGCTTTTGTTTCTCCAGAGCATACATCTCGGTCACTAGTAGAGTTTTTAGGTTTTAAATGTTCAAGAAACTTCAGGTTTTCAGTGTATACATTTTGTAGAATTAGTACGTATTTACCCTTGCGGTTCTATGAGAGTAAATGAGTAATCATCTTTTGTAAAGTCCATGACCAGTGTTGTAGGGGCTTTTATGTTATATCTACATATACTGGAATACATTTGAAAATTAAATAAATAAAGTATACAATCATTTATAGAAGTTGAGAGAGCATAGAATTATGCAGGAAGGTATATTTCGTATTCAAACATTCCAGGATTAATTGGATATGTGTGATATTCATACAAATTAGATAAGCTTAGATGAATAATCTTTTGTTTGTGAACTTTGTTGGAAGATAATTAAGAATAATTTAAGAGGATATACCAAATTAATGAAGTGGTTATTTAAAATTTTACATAAAAAAAAACAGTTTAGTGGGATGATCCTATAATGGTGGACCACTGATATATAATTGGCATATATTACAACTTGAGAATATTATAATAATATGTAGGAACTAGCAATAGAGACGGGTGCATGAACACTCTTCTCTTTTCATTGTTTTCTTTTAATCTCTATAGTTTCACTTTCTGTCCGGGCCAGCTAGCCTGCTAGGGTCAAAGGTAAACCAAGTTATTTTGGTCAGAAAACTCTTTTTTCCTCACGACCAAGAAAATCCAGACATGCATGGTCATTATAATGCTTTAGTAGAAGGAAAATGAATTGTTTGATTGAAAAATTATGAAATTCCAGCGAATCCTTTATTTTGGTTTACTAATATTTATAATAATGGTTCAACTTGCTAAAGAAATTATGATGCTTTTAAAATTCTAATAATACTTATGGTGTTTGAAGCTATTACATTATTTTGTTGGTTTTTACTGTTTTAAAAAACAAATTTTATGTGTTTACAAAATTCTTGAATTCAAAGAACCAAACAATAAAGACCCTAGCTGGAACATAGATACATGCTCTCAGCAATACCATTATTTCGATAAATTTATGTACATATGTTCCAATAATCTGCAGCATCAAATTTGATTTTCCATATTGCTACGTTTGAAAGAAAGTTGTAATAAAGCATTGTAATTTTGGCTGGGGCCGCCAACTTTCTACTCCCAAAGTATTGTAATCTGAGTTTTAAAATAACGATTTTTAGTTTATACCAAATAGTCTCTAAATCAAAACTTGACAAGACAACAAATTTGTTTTTTGAGAAGATGTAGAATCTTCTTTTCATGCTGCACTTTAAGACCTCATTCCGAAAACAAGAAAGTGCATGCATCTTCAATTCAAGCACGTGTCTATTAATTTGAGCATGATTTAGTCGCCAGCCACGCCAAAAATTGAAAGCTTGTTTCTTATTATAAATACAAGTGGAAAGTAAGCATTATTGAAAGGTAAAATTGTAACATCGTTACGCCGGCGGCAATAATTTAGGGATAATCAATACAGGTTTATGACTTATGACCGTGCTTGCAAGTAATCCAGCTTTTTCTTATAGATATGATATCTGGTTTAACATATACAAAACTATAAATAATTAGTTAACTAGCAAGATTTGATTCAAATTTAGACAAGTAGCAGTATAAAAATATTGATTTGGCAAAATTAGGCAAGTAACAGTGTGAATACATTGATAATATATTAATATAGGGTTTAGTAATAGTCAATTAGTCAATTAGATACTTCTAAATAAATTTACGGTTCGCTGTTTCAACGAGAAACAAATCAAGAAGATAAAACCTGGTGGTGTGAAGTGTGAACAAACTAGTATATGATAAAAATTCTTATGTTATTTTATTTTATACGTAAACAACCGTCTATCTTAAAAGATGAAATTATACGCCATAGCATAGAACATAATCTCTCATACTCCATCTTTAAAGTGAAGATAGAAAAATCTGAACAGTAAACTTTTCTTTGAAACTAAATAATAAATAAAAATTAGGATAATTTTCATCAAAATTTAATGTAAATTTGAAAAGAAATCATGCCAAATAATAACTTAACCAGTTACTATTTAATCTAGGTGTTTTATGCTTTAACAACCAAGTAGTTAACATGATGATGGGCTTATTGTGTGCCCAATAGTCAACTCAAAGACTACAAATTAACAAGTAGGCCCAAAACTGACGAAGTTGAAACCTTCTGCATCTCCCCAAAGGTCTTCGCTAAGCTTCTCTAGCTCTAGACTAGTCATGGGCATATTGTTCGAAATCCGAAAACTAAACCGGAACCGAACCGAAAAAACCAAAAATTACAAAAGCCCGAACGGTTACTATATTTCTAAATCCGCAATATCGAAACCGAACCAAGATCGAAACGAAAACCGAATGGATATCCGAATATTTTGAATATATAAAAATATTAATTAATTTTAATTTTAATATATAAAATATAATTTATAAATAAAAATATCTAAAAAAATCAGAACTATCCGAAGAACCCAATATTTTTCGGGTTTATCTCGAGTTTTCAGGATTTTTTTTATTTATTGGACTTCAAACCTGAACTAAACCCGAATAATTTGTGATATGGTTTTATTTCGAGTTTTATAAAAAAATAGAAATCCGACCCGAATCCGACATTATCTGAACCGAACCGAGCTGAAAAATGTCTGGTTCCTAAACGGGTCCTAAACATCCCAATCCGAATAACCCAAAAACTGAATAAACCGAACCGACCCGACCCGAACGGAAAACCCGAATGCCCAGTACTACACCTTGTTAGATTTTCGAAGTCCATAACCTTAAAACTCTTACATGAATGCTTTGACCGACATGTCCTGTCTTCGTGTGCAGTCTCACATTCTTCTACTCCTTCGAGGCTCCTCATCTCCACGTTTCGAGAACATTCCTATCTCACAGGTCCTCAAGCAATGCTTCTCCCCCAAGCTTCTAGACTCTGCTTTATCCCCCATGATCAAAACCAGCCAAAACCAAGACTGTTACATGATGAACCAGTTCATCACCGCCTGCACATTCTTCAACCGCCTCGACCTCGTAACTTCCTCAATATCCCACACGCATAAACCTAACGTCTTCGTATACAACGCGTTGATTCAAGGCTTCGTTACTTGCTCTCACCCGATTGGTTCTCTTGAACTCTATGTTCGTATGCTCAGAGACTCTGTTTCTCCAACGAGTTACACGTACACTTCACTCGTAAAGGCATCATCTTTCGATCACGTGTTTGGGGAGTGTGTTCAGGGGCACATTTGGAAACTTGGGTTTTGTCTCCATGTTCATATTCAGACGAGTCTTATCGGGTTTTACTCGGGTTTAGGTAGAATTAAAGAAGCTAGGAAAGTGTTCGACGAAATGCCTGAGAGAGATGGTTTCGCTTGGACGACGATGGTTTCTGCTTATCGTCAGGTATTGGATATGGAATCCCGCGAGTTCTTTAGCTGACCAGATGCAGGAGAAGAATGTCGGTACGTGGAACTGTTTGATTGATGGATATATGAGACCAGGTAATGTGGAAGTAGCGGAGTCGTTGTTTGATGAGATGCCTGTGAAGGATATCATCTCATGGACGAGTATGATCAGAGGCTACTCGCGTAACAAGAGGTATAGAGAAGCAATCTCCGTGTTTTATAAATGACTGAGGAAGAGAATGTGCCTGATGAAGTGACTATGTCAACTGTTATCTCAGCTTGTGCGCATTTGGGCGTGTTGGATATAGGTAAGGAGGTTTATATCTACACTGTTCAGACCGGGGTTGTTCTCGATGTATACATTGGTTCAGCACTGGTGGATATGTATTCCAAATGCGGTAGCTTGAATAGATCACTTGTGGTGTTCTTTAATTTGCAAGAAAAGAATCTCTTTTGTTGGAACTCGATCATTGAAGGGTTAGCAGCTCATGGTTATGCGTGTGAAGCACTGAAGATGCTTGGCAAGATGGAGATGGAGTCAGTCAAACCTAACTCGGTCACTTTCGTGAGTGTTCTAACTGCGTGTACTCACGCAGGGCTTGTAGAAGAAGGCAGGAAGATATACCGTAGCATGAGTGATGAATACTCTATTGTCCCTAATATTGAACACTACGGATGCATGGTTGCTTTACTCAGCAAAGCTGGGTTGGTTCAAGAGGCTCTGGAATTGATTGAGAGTATGGAATTTGAAGCAAATGCGGTTATCTGGGGGGCTTTGCTTGATGGGTGCAGACTTCACAAGAACTTGGAGATAGCTGAGATAGCGTTTAATAAACTTATGGTTTTGGAGCCAAGGAATAGTGGGTACTATTCTCTTTTAGTTAGCATGTACGCAGGAGAAAATAGGTGGAGAGATGTTGCAGAGGTTAGAGGAAGGATGAGAGAGTTGGGTATAGAAAAGGTAGTTCCTGGGGCAAGTTGGATTGAGTTAGGTAAACGAGTCCATCTGTTTGCTGCAGCTGATAAATCTCACTCTGCTTCAGATGAAGTTTACTTGTTACTTGATGAGATATATGTGCAGATGGGATTAGTTGGATACGTGCAGGAAACTGAGAATGTATATTAAGAGTTACTTAAAGAGCTACTCATCTGGAGCCTATCACCAGATGATCATCAGAGAGGTTTTTGAGTTACAAAATTCACTCCAAGTAACTGTCTTACAGTTATATCCATCATCTCTCTACATTGTTGTTTCATATTCGTCAAACTATATATTAGAAAGCAAGGCGTAGACGCTTGATTCATTGGACCCCATTGATAAGAGCTTCTCTGCTATTTCTTCTGCCAAGTCGACATTCTTATGGATTCTACAAGTATTCAGAAGAGCTCCGCAAGCACTGGCCGTTACTCATATATCTCTATCACTTTAGAAAAAACGCCATTTCATGTGTTATGATAGGATGCGTTTCCTCCATTCTCATTGAAAGATTCTCTCAAAGGTTAAAGAGCGCAGGACGACTCCAAAGTTTGCTAGGAGAATGATATCATGCTAAACATTGTCATGTAAATACAGAAAGGCTTTCTTTCTCAATGTCATCTCCATTGTTTTAAATCTGTCTTCAACTCCAGCAAAGATGGATAAAAAGGTTAGTCATAAAAAAGGCTACAGATGGTTCCGGTTTTTGCTGTTGCAGGAGACGAAAAATGTTAGAGGCTCAAAAACTCTATTTAACATCTTTGGAGATTTTAAAATTCATAAAAAACTTGCTCTAGGAAAAACCTTCCTCTTTACTAATAGTAATAAAAGCATAAGGAATGGATTGAAAGCTTTTGGATTCATGTGGCTTACGCTAAGCAAATACGGTGAAACCCATAACGTGTAGGTACACAAGTATATCATGTGTGTAGTATATACATATACTTTCCCTCATTTAGTAATTTGCTTCATTTTACTTAAATTAGAAATTACTAGATGAGACTGAAATGGAACTGCAAGTATCAGTTTTATTGACAAAACAGTACACGAGGATGTAATATAGAGAGAGACGTTACTGTCCTAATTGAATTCGGTTCAATGGCTCCATCCTGCAACTCCGAGAAATGGTGGTGGTTTATCATACTTTTGAATCTTTTCTTTATGTGACAGAGTGCAAACTCTAGCCAGAGCAATATGCTGATTTTACAAGAGAGCTGCACTGATCCTACAACTTCCTTTGTGATCTATGCTCCCAGATGATATTGTTGCCATGAACATATTGCTCAATGGAGGCCATCCGGATTATGTACTAAAAGCTACTCATCTGGAGCCTGTCACCAGAGGTTTTTTTGAGTTACATAATCCAATCGAAGTAACTGTCTAATAGTTATATGATATATCCATCATCTCTCTACATTGTTGCTTCATATTGGTCAAACACTATGCTGCAGGAACAATAGCTGAATGTTTACTAACCGACTTCTATAGAAGATAGTCCCATGGGTTTGGTATATCCTTTGATGCCCATTTTCCGTCTCACACTATTCACCATCTCCCACATCCCAGCGTCAGCATATATATTAGAAAGCAAGACGTAGACGCTTGATTCATTGGACCCCATGGATAAGAGCTTCTCTGCTATTTCTTCTGCTAAGTCAACTTTTTTATGGATTCTACAAGCATTCAGAAGAGCTCCCCAAGCACTGGCCATTGGTTTCACAGGCATGTTATCAATAAAAGACTTAGCTTCCTCAACTTCACCAGCTCGACCTAGCAAATCTACCATACACGCGTAATGTTCTTCCTCTGGTGAAATCCCGTAGTCTCTTGTCATCGACACAAACTGCTTCCGTCCTTCTTTGATGTTTCCCGAGTGGCTACAGGCCGACAAAACCGACACAAATGTCACAGAGTTCGGAGTTAGGTTCCGTGACTTCATTTCACCAAAACAATCCAGAGCTTCCTCTAACATACCATTTATCCCAAAAGCATTGATCATCGAGCTCCAAGATATCACATTTCTCTCTGGCATCACATCGAAAACCTTCCTAGCCATCTGAATGTTCCCGCATCTACCATACATATCAATGAAAGACGTAAAATTCACAGCATCCATTTCAATCTCATTCCTTATCATGTACCCATGAACACTTCTCCCGTGCCTCTGAGACCCCAAGCTCGAGCAAGAAACAAGAAGAGCCGCTAAAGTACACTGATTCGGAAGAACAGACTCTCCCAACATCTCCCTGAACAGATCAAATGCTTCAACAGCTCTCTCACACTTTGCAAATCCAGAAACCAACGTTGTCCACATCACCACATTCTTATCAACACTTGTTTCAAACATCTCTCTAGCATTGTCCAATAACCTACATTTCACATACATATCAATAACAGAAGCTCGCAAATAACCACTCTGATCTATAAACCCCCTTCTGATGGATAAACCGTGAACTGACTTCCCTTCCTTACCAGCACACACATTCCCACAAGCCTTTACCAAACATATCAACGTAAGCGCATCAAACCCAAAACCAACCTCTCTCATTAAATAAAACAAACGAAACACTTCACAATCTCCCGAGTATCTCAAATAACCTTTCATCAAAACTCCCCAAAGAACCGAACTTCTCACAGGCATTTCGTCGAACACCTTCCGCGCATCTCCCATACCACCAAGCTCTGCGTACATCTCAACCAAAGACGGTGCCACATAATCATCTCTCTCCAACCCATTCTTCATCGCTAATCCATGAACCAAAACACCACTTCTTAAAAACCCTAAACCAACACAAGCTTTGATCGCAAACACTAAATTGAAACTGTCCACGCCGTTACAGTCCTTCCTCATGTTGTTGTAAAGACGTAAGGTTTCGACGTGATTCTTGGATTTGGAGTAACCGGAGAGGATCGTGTTCCACGAGTAACGGTTTTTCTTACACGAAGGGATTTGATCGAAGGAAGCCGTGGCGAAATCGAGACGGTTTGATTGGATGTAAGAGTTAGTGAGACTGGATCCGAGAATAACTTCTTGTTCGAGTCCATGAAGTATAATCTTTGCGTGGACCTGTTGTGTATGGTGCAGTGTTTTGATTTGGGTTAGGATTGTTAGAAGAGCGTTGGTTCTGTTCACTGGAAGCATCAGTGGCGCAAACAAAAAATAAGTCAAATAGATGTGAGCCGTGCCACACTATTACACTAGTCAAACTCTCTTAATTAAAACAAAAGCACGTGCTTTTGTAATAAAAGTGTAATTAATTAAGGGCTTATTGGCTAAATAGCCAAACTTTGGACCTAAATTAGTTATCTGACACTGATATTGAAATAATGTAGTGTCTGACATTTAGGCTGCTTTTTATCCGGTTTTACCCCTTCCATCAACAGGTACCCAGTTACATGCAAAATTAAACGACGTGGTTGCTTTCTGTGGTGAAGTTAAATAATGAAACTTATAAAGCGCGTGGATAAATAGGATCAACACATATGAACATATACATGGTCTTAATCGAGAAAATGTTTACGTAACGGCAAACATGTACATAAGAGACTATAATAGTCTATTCACTTTTAAATGGAATAGATGACTACAAATATGGAATGGAATAGATGACTACAAATATGGAATGCTATGACGTATTCCATGAAGTTAATGTGCAATATTGGGTAACAACTATTCCATATTAAAGAGGAGGAGGTAGCCACGTACATTGGTGGAGTTAAGAAAAATATTTTTATTGTGCACCGATAATCATGTGGACTATGTGCGTATAAGTTTCATTATTTAACTGCGGCAAGACCACATGATAAACACAAATCGGAGGAGAACATGTAAATAAGAGACTATAATAGTCCATTCACTTTTAAATGGAATAGATGACTACAAATATGGAATGGAATAGATGAACGCAAATATGGAATGGAATCATATATTGAACTATTTACATGTTCTCAATGTATTTGGGTTTATCAGATTAGGATTAAATGTGCGGTTGGGGAGCTGCTATGACGTATTCCATGGAGTTAATGTGCAATATTGGGTAACAGCTATTCCATATTAAAGAGGAGGAGGTAGCCACGTACATTGGTGGAGTTAAGAAAAATATTTTTACTGTGCACCGATAATCATGTGAACTAAATTAAAACTTCTGTCATTAAAAGATGTATTCCATCTAAGTACCAATATCAGTCATTCTGAAGAAACGCTAAAGCACAACGGTGAAGACAATTACGGAGTATATGGATTTACCAAAGAAAATGTAAACTTACAGGAATGATTTTGTAATACAGATTGTTCCGTCATAGAATAGAATATTCTATATAATCTAATGGAATAGATATAGATCAATGGCCCCCATCCGCATAAATTGATCAAACTGCAACGCACGCAACATAGCAAGGTCCTCATCCTCTAAAGCACCCTTTATCACCTCAAGTCAACGGAGGTTGAAATAGTTGTTCACCATTTTCTTTCCAATGGGTTCACACCCTGTCTCGAACAATCTAGGTGGAAGGCCTAGCTCGTCCATGTCAAACCTAGCATGAACAAAAATAATGGGAAAAGAGTGAAAACAGAAAAGGTAAACAAGTATGTCATGAAACAAAGCATGATGGTTTAACCATACTATGTAGGTTATATTCCATTCTATCGTGGATGGAGTAGATTAAAAGAACAATATACTGAAATTTCTCTACCAGTATA
This sequence comes from Eruca vesicaria subsp. sativa, assembly GCA_932364175.1. Taxonomy (NCBI): domain Eukaryota; kingdom Viridiplantae; phylum Streptophyta; class Magnoliopsida; order Brassicales; family Brassicaceae; genus Eruca; species Eruca vesicaria. The sequence goes on along the minus strand of CAKOAT010069822.1, from coordinate 132,347 downwards.
TATATCAACAGAACCTAAACCCATGTCATGAAACAAAGCATGATATTAAACCGTAAATTTGCAGTTGAATTAAATAACGGTATACTATTTAGCAAGTTGATATTAATACATATAGGGACTTCCTTTACATATGGATTAGATGTTCTGTATGTCGGATAATAAACCCAAATGGCGTATCATAAATCTTCCATAAACTAAACCGAAACTGTGATAACTAAACCCTAAAATAAAGTATTAACCATAATACATATATCATAATACGCACATAGTACTTAATATCAAAAATTATCAAACTAAATAAGCCATTAAACTAAACCTAAAAACTAATCACGAAACGAAGTGGCCTATCATAAAGCTTCCATAAACTAAACAAAAATAGTGATAACTAAACCCTAAAACAAAGTATTAACCCTAATACATATATCATAATACGGCCATAGTACTTAATATCACAAATTATCAAAATAAATAAGCCATTAAACTAAACCTAAACACTAATCACGAGATCATTATGGCCTATCATAAATCTTCCATAAACTAAACCAAAACACTGATAACTAAACCCTAAAACAAAGTATTAACTCTAATACATATATCATAATACGCCCATGGTCCTTAATATAAAAAATTATCAAAATAAGTAGAGAAAAGATTCTTTTCCATTTGGTGACAGTAGAAGTATTCCATTCTATTCATGATTTAACTATGTGTAAGTAGAAATATTCCATTCTATTCATGAAAGTGAAAGTATCAGTTTTCCATTCCATATTACATGGAATGGCAAAGGTTCATCACATAAAACAAATTGGCAAGTGAACCAAGTCCTTTACTAAACCAAAACAGTGATAACTAATCCCTAAAACAAAGTATTAACCCTAATACATATATGATAATATATTTTTGTAGTACAGTCTGTGGAAACCTTTTAGACAGAGATAAGATTCTTTTCCATTTGGTGACAGTAGAAGTATTCCATTCTATTCATCTTTAAACTATGTGACAGTAGAAGTATTCTATTCTATTCATGAATAAACTATGTGAAAGTATCAGTTTTCCATTCCATATTATATGGAATGGCAAAGGTTCATCACGTAGAACAAATTGGCAAGTGAACCAAGTACTTTACTTCAATTCCATTTTAACCAATCGTTTCACAAGGTAGACGCCAATTTGACTAACAGATCGGAAAATCTAGTAGGCAAAGGTTGTAGATTTAAGAAACATAAAACCTTAATTCCCCGTAGAAAGTAGTAATTGAATTGGAATTAGAGGAGGTAAAGAGAAGAAACGGGAGAAAATACCTTCACTGAGAAAATCGTAGAAGAATAGAGAATGAGAAGTGAAGTTGAGAACGGAGAGACGGATGGCTTCTTCTTGAATGAATAACCGAAGTAGATCCCGAAAATGAGGGAGACGGAGGCGGAAGCGACGGGTTCTGAATAACCGGAGTAGATCCCGAAAATGAGGGAGACGGAGGCGGAAGTGACGGGGTCAGTGGAGGTTTCGTTGGCGACGTTGCACTGTCTTCTGAATTAGTGAGCTATGTGAAAAGAAAGGGTGGACGATGGTAAGACACGATTTACGTTTGGTAACCAAGTAAAGTTAATTAAAAAATTTTGTTTTAGCCGGTGAAAAAAGTTGAACGTAGGGATAAAATAGGAATAATATAGAAAGGAAACGGCGTTATAGCATCTGTTAGGATTTTTGGCTAGTAGGCCAATTTTGGGTTTTTGTTTGGTTATACAGCCCAATTCCCCATTAATTAACTCACATAATAATTGAATCACGTGCTTTTTTTTTTTTTTTTGTCGCCATTTTTGAGTTAAGAATTTCAGGATTGGGCCGAATGAATTTTTGTAGACCGAGTTACGGACTGATTCATCATGTCCACACTGTCTATGTATTTAATACGTGCGTCCGCACCTACCAAAGCATGTCTTCGTTTTATTTGGTCGTGACTTTGAGAGCTAAGACTGAATCAAACTTTGTGATATGAATATTATTCGCTTTGTGAGACATTTGAAAATTTTCAACTTCTTTTGCTTAGTGGTTTCGGTTTTAAGGTGATATCATATGTCGTCTTGACCTCCAAAACTGAATGAGAATTGTCGTCATGTAGCGTTTAAATATTGACAAATAAAGAAACAATAGTTGAATTCATATATATACATGTTTTTAAACAGATTTATTTGACCACAATTCTTATTTAATTGGTTGATGTCTGGTTAATTAACCAACATTTAGTAGACTTTGCGCAAGTAAAACTCCCAAACCAAACAACAATCAAAGATCAATATTAATGGTAACCGGTATAGTAATTTAGCTTATCTTTTTTTTGAATGTTTGCTTGTGATATACATTGCGGTCCAAGGCAAAAGCCGTGTCATGTCTTAACTTGTTTGATCAATTCCTATTGTTTAAGTTCAAAAGTTGAAAACCAAGTCGTTCCTAGTAAAAGTCAAGGCACGAGAAAATCTAAGTAGGACCAAAAGCCTACAAAGTCACACAACGCTACCAGTTTAACAATCAACCAACACCATTATCGACAACCTTATATATAGGTCATTATCAATCTTAATATGATACAAAACAAACAAGGATCGTAAAAAGCCATACAACAACTTTTACGTGCCAAGCCAAAGAAGACGAAATTTTTCTTACTTTAAATATACAAAAAAAAAACAAGAGAGAAATGATGATGAAGAGACAATTGGTACTTGGAGTGATTCTGCTTGGACTCTTGGTGATTTTCTTGGGCACCACACAAGTCGAAGCGGCTAGGCCGTTTCGAACCAACGGTGAGATTCAATACGTGTTCCAGTTCCTGCAAAGAGGTACAGTGCCTCCGTCAGATCGAAACGGATGTACCAACATCCCTGGACGTTCGGGTACGTGCCGCGGCTCACGTTAGTCTGATCATACGTCCTGGTTAATTTTTTTTTTCAAATTTAAGGTAGTTAATGTAATAAACACAACAATGGTTTTGTGTATTGGTTCTATACTTAAAGCAGTTAGCAACTTCAAAAGCAAATGTATGTATTCACTAACTTCATAAAAGCTGCAAAAAGCTAGTTGGTGAGATTAATTATTCTTTTATTTGTTAAGGAACTACATGTATGACCATTTTGGTTTATAAATTATAATATTAATCTTTTATGTTTACGCATCTGTCTGAATCATTTTCATAAAATGTTAGCCCGGGTTATAATGTCGACCATCATGGCGGATTATATAATTGTGATACTTACATTTGACGTACGAGGATAGCTGGTGGCTCAGCTGTTTATTTCGACTAGGCTTGCATATCTAAATTTTTAAGATAAAACTCTCGACACTAACATTTTTACTGTTTTTATTCTAAATCACAACAAATATTTAATATCATTCTTTTAGTTGCGATTTAGATCATAGTTAATCAAACAATTCAACTAGAAAGAGGATAAATACTTAAACCATTAGACTATAAAATGGTTCGATATGTTAAAATGGTTTCGATAATAATTGTATGGCAGTTTAGTTTGCATGGGTTTTTTTATTAATGACACTTATGCATGGGATTTTATTAATGACTTATATATATATAGATATTTTTTTCAGTTAACACCTCATGAGTCATGGCTTGACTTTTATGTGTTTTTTTTTTTTGCTCACTATCTTATGTATATGATCTTTGACTTTGACTACACCGGCTACAAAAAAAAAAATATTCTGCATTTGATAAAAAAAACAGACGTAGGAACTGATCAAACGAGTTACTATGACACGGTTTGCATTAGACAAAGGCTCTTTCCTCGAAACAAATAGCACGTCTCCAGAATTAATACATTCAAAGCAAATCGATCTAATTTTGATTGGCTGGATAACTTTTACTTGTATGTGTACATGTGTGTTTTGTTGGCTTGACTTGACTTGGAGACGGAGAGGCCAAAGGTCCACAAGATATTCTTAAGGGTTGGCTTTACTTGGGATATTCATGACATTTTCACCTTGGAAACTTGATCAAACAAGTTACTACTACTGTCTACATGACTCCATCGTTTAAGCCTTACACCACCAGAACCGGAAGATGATAACCGTTTAAAAAAAATAATAATAATGTTTCAGTTTAGTCCATAACTTATACATTGTGACTAAATTACAGATCCGGTTTATTTCGGTTTTTTTTTGCTCCTTTTTTTTGGTTACGACAAACCCTAGCCCGACAAAAGGACACTTTTAGTTTTTAAACTCCACCACAATAGAAGTATTTCATCTTTTGATACGCAGCCTCCTTCAAACTCAACTAAGAGAAATATCGAAGGCATGAGTCTAGAGGATGCTGAAGATTTGGTTCTCCACATCATATTATCCAAAGTCGGTCCTGAGAACACAGCGAGAGTTGCCTGTGTCAGCAAACGCCTTCATGTTTCCGCCTCCGAGGAATCTCTCTGGTCCATCTTCTGTTCCCTTGACCTCAACATCTCTACTCCTCTACATCCCCATGGAGATTATGCTCCTTCCTTCAAGGTCAACTATATTCTTCTGAATTTTTTTTTTTTTTTTTGAACACAAACATATATTAATCAAACGCAGACCAAACACAGAAGTCAGTTGGTTTCTTAATTCTTTTCACATTTTCTAGGGTTTGATTTTTCCTTAAATATTAATTTAGTTGTGGTTCTTTTCAACTAAAAGGCTGTGGTGTCTTTATTATTGTTTCAGAGGGCATATCAGTCATGGAGGGAGTCCTTTATAATGTATCCTTGGAGTCTAGTTAAACGCGTTAAACGTTGTTGGGACAATCTCAAACAATGGTTAAGCTTAAACTTCCCTGAAGCAGAAGCAACATTGAGAAAAGGTGTCACGGAGGATTATCTTGAAGAATTTGAGACTGCTCTCAACGTCCAACTTCCTCTCACCACAAGGCTTCTCTACCGTTTCGTCGATGGCCAAGAACTTTCTGGTGTTGATGATGGGTGGTCTCTAGGGCTTATTGGTGGCTATTCTGCTTATTGGCATAATATTAATGTCTACTTGCTACCTCTTAAGGAAGTGGTAAGGGTGACATTAAATATCATGGGAGATGATCATCGTAGCGATTTAGTCGTTGTGGCTGTATCAGCAGCCCCCAATGCGAAGAAGATGTTTTACCTTGATTGCACAAGCGGTAAGCTTTATACTGAGACCAAAAGTTCTAACCTTCCTTGTGTTCCCGAGTCTTTGGTTTGTATCAACGGCGATCAGCAACAGGACGCCATGCTGCTTTGGTTAGAAGAACATGGCAGGAGGTTACAAAGTGGTGTTATTAAAGTCCGTGAAGAGAATAACATCAAACGTATCAGTTTGTTCCCGGAGATTCCTCCCTTGTGTTCTATCTCTGTAACTAATGGTGTGCAGGTAAGCCATTTCTATTTAGAGAATTCAAACCCTAAATTTTTTTTTTATCATAAATATAAATAGACCAAATGATTAAAATGTTTCATTAAATAGATAAATAGTCCACATTGAAAAGAACAAAATTGAAAAAAAATAAATGATAAAAAGTTCGAATTCAAAAACATCTAATTCAAAATTATTAAAAATATATTTTTTTTAACTTATTTTTACTATTTATTCAAAATTATTAAAAATTGACGTACCTTCTAATTATTTAGTTATACTGGTATATTCATGGTTGTAGATTGTAAATATAAATAAATAAATGTAGGTACGTGCTTCTTCTGTGTTGATGCCTGAAATATCTAATGATCTGAATAAGCGACCGGTCTACTTGTATACATGTTCCATCCGGATGTCTCTCATGCCCACCTCTAACCGGAGACACCATAGCTCTTGGCAAATGCATTCGAGACATTGGGTTGTCCGATCTGATGATGCGGTAATAGGTGATGTTGATGGAGAACTTGTGATAGTAAAGGTATTATATAGTTTTGCTTCATCCACTCTTGTGCAATAAGTTCCATGTAGTAGAGTGGATATGAGCAACTTTTTTCTAATGTGGTTTGTTGTATTTTAGAACCCGCTCTTACAAGCCCAAGAACAAGAGTTTGTTTACAGGTGTATTTCCCAACTTCCAACGAGTAATTTATCCCTTGAGGGATCGTTCATCTTTGTCCCTGGAAGGTATATATATGCTTCATGTACGATGATGTTTGATTTATAGGAATGCAGACCCACTTATGTTATTTATCTTGTAGTTAAGATTAAACCTTGAAAATTTGGAGTAGAATCTTCACCATTGCTTCTCTCATTTTATATAGTTTGAAAGATCCGAAAGGGAGTCAATTCGAAGTCAACGTCGCAGAGTTTCCTGTGAAGGTACCAGACTACATCTTCTAAACTCATCTGCCTCAAGGTTTGTTACTCTTTCAAGATAATCCGTTATATCAGCTTTTTTTTAATTTCCATACAACGTGCAATGTACTTTATTAAGTAAGTGTTTTGAATCGACCAGTTTTACAAGTTCATGATTATTCGCAAATAATGTTTTACATAGTAACAAGAGAGTGTGTGATGAATAAAATTAAGGTTGAAAATGAATTAGATAGAAATTAGAGATGAGATTAAAAAGCCATCTTGCGTTTCTGAGCTTCTGAAGGCAATTTGACATCGGTGGCTAAACCGAGAGCCTGGAAGAATCTAATAAGGTACCAAGTTATGTCTAACTGATACCATTCCAGTCCATGCCTAGCCGAGGCCTCAAAGGCATGGTGGTTGTTGTGCCAGCTTTCTCCCATCGTCACTGGTGCTAGCCACCTATACACCATTTACACAAATACTCAAAAAATCAGTTTCTAGTTATGGTATGCACAAGGATATTCATATCTGTTTGATAAAATACCAAATGTTACGAGATGTGTCTTTGGTGTTCCACGCTCGCGAGCCCAAAATATGACATGCTGAGTTTATGAGCCATGTCCCGTGGTAACCGATTGCTCCTCCAACACCCTGTTACAAAATAAAATGATTTTTAAAAAATGAAATCAGTTTTTAAAACGTGAAAAACCTAAAATATTTATGAAAAATGTAAAGAGATATTTGTTTTTACCACGCCGCAAGTTAAGTAAGGTAGACCACCCCATAAATAGATGAGGGTCCAAAACGTCATGATGTGGAGACCAGTTGTCTTTTGTAGAAACCTATAGAACCATTGTTGTTTCAAGTCCATCACGTTGTTACGTCCACCACACTGTTACATTAATTTGCATTGTTACAACATGAACGACGTGGTTCTAGTTACTCATAAATCAAGATTATTGATTTTTTTTTTTTGTAAGATATTTTAAAACGTTGGGAGTTACCTTTTCTTTGAGGTAACTGGTGTCGAATATCCACAAGACATGACTGAACCAGAATCCTTCGATAGGGCTATGTGGGTCACGTTCCGAATCTGTGAACTGGTGATGGAACCTATGTGTGCTCACCCAATCTATTGGATGACCCTGCCCAAAAAAATAACATTATACATATTGGCTGTGTTTTATTTCATTTTAATTTTTGGTTTAAACTATACTGCATGTATATAATTACCTGAAGCGCAAAAAGTGCTGAATAAGCAAATGGATATTCAAGCCATTTAGGTAGCTTAAAGCTCTTGTGACTCAAGTTTCTATGGTACGAGAATGTAATGCTGAGGTTAGTCACCGCAGCGAGAATAAAACCGAACAGGAGAGCTTCCCATTTGTAGTTAAAAGGAGCCAGGACACACAACAAATGCACGGCCACAACACTTGAAGCTCTCATTACATCGACGCTTGTCCATTTTCTAAAAAAATATGCTCTTTTTTCCTTAAGCAACGTTTTTCGCCTAGAGCCAGAACCATCCTCCTTAGTGTCACCCATCGAGGAGTAATGGGTTTGTGTGTATGAGATTTGATGAGTTATAGGGTTGAGCAAAGGGTTAATTATATATGGCTGAATGCTGTGAATATTAAGATTCGTAACGGTGGGTTTGAGTAACCATCATTACTTAACAACAAAATAATAGAAAAAAAAAAAGAAAAAAACAACGAAATATGACAAAAAAAAAAAATAAACGTGTACATTTCACCTCATTTGCCTACTCTTTAAAAGCCATTTTTGGTCGGCCAATTTACTTGTTTTCTAATATTCAGTAATGTTTTGCGTAGCCATCCCGATTGATTGGTTAGTCCGAGGATTAAGAGTTAAGCATAATAGGCTCATGTACAAACCTGGACATTTGTTTGGTACTCTAATGAATAGTTTTTACGAATGCTTTTACGTCATGAAAATACACGCATTTTGATGCCTCTTAACGTTTAAGGTCTTAGAATTTGTAGAACATTTTATCCGCGTGATACGCCAATCGTTTAAATATTTAATAATAATGTTTGTGATAAACAATAATGTTTTGGTACCAAGATATTATCTAAACTAAAAAATATTAACATACACTGCAATTTTTCCACATTTTAAAGCTCATATGTAGTACTCCGGCCGCTTCTGTTCAGTCCGCTTCTTTTAATTTTTCCTGGTTACTTAAGTTTAATTTTATTGCAGTTTTATTTCATTTTATTTTTGGCTGTGGATGCATATTGGCTGTGATGCACATTTTAATTCCATAGGGTTTAATATTTAGATAGTTTGGGTTTATAAATTTCTATAAATGTCTTATAAAACATTCTTAAACATTATAAATGAGAACTTTTATATGGGCAATGTATTGTATGAGGAATTTACACCAACTTCAATTTACATTCACAACGGATTATTTTCAGTTGGTAAGGATGGTTTCAGAACCAGAGAAATAGTTCGCTTTTGCAAATTATCAAGAAGATATCAAGAGTCTAAAGGAAAGTTTCCACAACTCCACGATAATTCATGTTCTAAGAATTCAGAATTCACGGACGGATAGTCTTGCACGTAATACCAGAAAACAACCCTCGTATATCGTTCACATGAAAGTGAAATTACCATTTTGGTTTGCAGAGTCTTCATAAGTCTGTTTCTTAGTTGATGACAAAAAAAATATTATAAATGATTTAAGAGTGTTAGTTTAGTTCCTTTTACCACAAAGTTAATGTATTTAAGAAAATGATTATTTTTAAGGGTAAATTTGAAAATTAAAATTCTTCTAAATTTATATCAATACTTCTGCTAATGTTCGTGTATAAAATGCGAAGGACAGAAATAATAGAAAAATAGAGCGTGATAAACTTCATTACGCATATTAGAAGTTCACGAAAACGAACGTAATTAAGCAAATTGTTTTTTTTTCAACAGAAATTTAAGCAAATTGGTGCCAACACACAACACAGCTTAACACAATATATCCTTATCAAAACCTTGAAACGTACGTAGACATTTAACTGATACTTAATAAAGACGATAAGTCGAATATCTTCGATCTTCAACGAACCAATGCCATACGACGTCGTTGACTATCTGAAGGTAGCTTCACGTCAGTAGCCAGACCGATAATCTCGAGAAAGCGGACAATGTACCAAGAAATGTCGATTTGCCACCACTCCAAGCCTTGTCTCGCCGACGACTCAAAAGCGTGGTGATTGTTGTGCCAGCTCTCTCCAAATGAGAATACCGATAGCCACCTAGAACCACCATTTTTCAACCACTTTGTTAATTTTTTTTGTTGTTGAACAAACCACTTTGTTAGTTTCTTCTAAGTTATTTACCCTTGTTGCTAATTAACTGATGCAGTTTAAAAATCATGTATATGCTAATATGCATATGATTCTGAAGCAAGAAATATATATATATATATATATATATACCCCCGCCCCTCACATGCCCATATTAATCCATGTATGATGTATAATTTAAATTTGAAAAATATTGTAATTTGTAGACTACGAGTTTTGTTTGTATATATAACGTGGTTTTTTGGTTAAAAGCTATGATATTATACTTTTATTTTTATCCAAAATATAACTAACTATTACTATTAATTATTTTTTAGATTTTAGATTAATTATATTTTTTAAAAATGTATCAAACAGTAAGAACATTATCATTTATATTTAAAAGTTATTTTGAACATGCTCCAGTAGTAAAGTGGACCACATAAAAAGCAAAGCAATTAAAAGATCTCTATATGTCAGGTTTATGGATGGTGAACTTAAATGCATGGAGTTGGTCCAGTTGAGTTTCCATTTCAGACGAATTTTTATTCTATTTTCTTCTTTTTTGTCAATAGACCTATCCGATGATAATGATGTTGTTTTTCCAGCTTAGTCAGATCAAATAGTTTTCAAACGAGTGTTTTTCATGGAGAATGTGCTGAGATTTAAATATCCTAAACGACCTTTCTAAATAGAAATGTGGTTGGTTGAGGAATATGTACATCCTATAATGAAATTAGTATATATATGCATTCATGATTGTCAATTATTTGTACTACGTACCAAACATTACGAGAAGTGTCATGGGTCTTCCAAGTTCGGCTTCCCCAAATATGGCAAAGAGAGTTGATGAGGCAGGTCACATGCTGCTCCATTGCTACTCCAATACCCTACGTACATTCACCACATTACACATTCTTCATCATTCATAGTTAATGTTACTATTGATAGAGAAACACAATAGGTAAACGTTGTTTTCACGATTTAATTTTGAAAAAATAAATTAAAAAAAAAAGCAAAATAAGAGGGAGTAAATATTTACCATTCCCCACGTTAGAAAAGACAAACCACCAAAGTAATAGAGGAGGACACCAAATGCTAGAATGTGGTACATAACCGTTCGTTGAAGGAATTTGTAGTACCACTGCCTCTTTAAGTCCTCCACATTTGTCTTTCTACCACACTGTCAAATATCATATTAAAGTTTAAGTAATGATATTAAAGTATGTGAACTCATCTAGTTGTCTATGCATTTAGTTTACCTTTTCTACTAGATAACCAGTGTCAAATAGCCATAGGAGATGGCTGAACCAGAAGCCTTCATTAGGGCTATGTGGGTCCCTATCTGAATCTGTAAACTGGTGATGGTATCGATGTGTGCTGACCCAATCAATCGGATCTCCCTGTTATATTAACAACCAAAATAAATGTTAATGGTTTTATGACAGAGTAGATAGTTACATAAATAATAAATATCAAATATCTTTATGTTTTACGAATATAAGGATTTTTAGGTGGTCCAAGAATTTACATAACTATAAATTAATTAAAACAAGCATAAAGAAATATATTATATCTATTCTATTAAAATAGAAACATGACATATTGATAAATGTTATGTTCAACTATATAATTTATTTAAAGGATTATTCTATCAAATTAAATTAATATTAAACATAAATATGATTATACAAAAAACTTAAATATAAAAATTAATTTCAAAAAATAAAACAAAAAATATATCCGCATTTTTAAAACCAAGTCATAATCTAGTACTTTGATAAATCTAAGGGCGTACAGATCGACGATGAGTATTCTAAATTTTAGCGTGGCCACACTAATTCAAAACTAAGATTTGTAACATATTGAAATAATAATAATAATTTAAAAATAAAACTGGCGGGATGATCCATATATGTATATGCTTAACTCAAACCGTCAAACGATTAAAAACGAAATATATAAATCAGGTAAATTCTACTGCACTCGTATACGATCGGTTCGAATGGGTTGTACCTTTTACATTTATATCCGAATCCAACATTATGCATGTTGTTATATATATGTAGACTATTTTTAGAAAGTAACAATAAGCTGAAAAAAGAGAGCTAACCTGAATGGCAAGAAGACCACAATAAGCAAACAAATACTCGAGCCATTTAGGGACTTTGAAACTCCGGTGAGCCAAGTTACGGTGGTAAGAGACGGTGATACCGAGCCCACCCACCGTATAGACAATGACTGCAACCCGTAAAGCTGGCCAAGTGAAATGGAAAGGAGCTAAGAGACAGAGGAAGTGCACAAAGAGAGAAGCAGAAGCTTTCACAATGTCTAATCTCTTCCACTTTCTTTCCCAAATTGCCCTTTTTCTCCTCCCCATTTCAGCCTTATCCTCCACTGTTTTCCGGTGATTCTCCTCCTCCGGCGATGACATTGACATTTTGTTGTGTTGACTTGCAACTATAAGACGATAAAATTGATACTTTGTAATTTGTAGATTGAACAAAGAGTGTGTTATAATGTGTTTTTGTGTAAGGTTGTGAATGAGTATCGTCGTAATTTATAGTAACATGCATGGGGTGATGGTGGGGGAGGAATTAAATACAGTGGACTGGCTTATTAACTGACGCCGTAATTTATTCTCTAATGCATCTTTTTCACCCTATCTGTAAATTGTTGCAGTTGGGACGTAGTCGTTAATACTAGCTAGCTACATTAACTTGCTCTGTTCATAGTTAAAATATTAGTATTATTTTCAGATCCCATAGATAAATGCATGTAAATGTAAGCATAAAGCTGATAAATACCTCGTTTTTTTTTTGAAACTATAAATACCTCGTATTGATTTTACGTTTTTTTGCAAAAATGTTAAATTAATTCAACAAAAAACAGTTTACAACCAGAGTTGCGAATTTAAGATTCAATAGAGAGCAGACAAACAGATTTACATTTGAAAATTGGAATTAGCAAAAAGAATGTTAAATATTAGTATTGATTTAGTATATATATGCAATTGTTCTAACTTGTACTAATATTTTTCCTTTTATATATGGATGCAGATTCTATACATTGTGCATGCATCTATATTGTATATCAATAGTGATCGACAAGAATACATATTAAGGGTCTGTTTTTGAAGCACTTTTTTTTGAAACACTAAATATTAAGGGTCTTCTTTCTGATTTTTTGTTGTTTTTATATATAAAAGATGATACTTCGTTCAATAGGCTTTATTTCTTTTCTGCTACGCGTTTTCCTTGTTGTTTAACATTTAACCCAAAAGAAAGCTTGATGTCATGTCGTTCATGTGAGAAGGAGATTTACAAACCTAAGAAGAGAGCTTGAGAACTTATTGTTTGAAACTGACTTCTTAATAGGTTACGCACTACATACATCGATTAGATTCCTTCTCTATTGCCAATTTTATCGTATTTAAGTTGTTACAGTTGGTCGTTAGGCGTCATAATACTTCCATTAACTTGTTGCCAAAATTGGTCAATGCAAGATTTTAGAGGGGTGCTTAGGTGGGAGGGGACCACAAAAAGGGGAAAAACTAAGAAGCATCGTTGCCAAAATTGCTTGAATAGGCAGCAGTGCTTGTTCTGTTTCGCGGGCCCCATGCCACGTGGCGGCCCGCGATTGGTGAGCTTTTTACTTTTTTTTTTTTTTTTTTTAAACGAAAAAAAAAGAAAAAAAAAAGAAAATAAGCACTCCATAAGCACTCCTAGCATTAATCATGCTCTTAGTACTACTGGAAGCTACAGATGCATCATGCATGTAGCGTAAAGCTGGCACGGAGCTCGATATTGACTTCGCTTAGTTTAATCTATACGCATAAACATAGTACATTTGCACATTTTGTTTTAACTACATACACTTGTTGGAGAAAAACTACATGCACTTGCTCCCGTTTTTTTTTGTCAACTGCACTTGCTCCAGTTTGTACCACTAATTAAAAAAAATAATTGCTTACCTTTTTATTATTTCTTATAACTTAAATAAATTTGTTTACCTTTTTAATATTTCTTAATAACATGGACGCTGATTGAATGCATAGATTCTGTGAAGTGAAGACTGTATTTTTTTGTTATCAAAGAATTTTAAGTCAGAAACCTTATTATCGGACGAAGCATTTAAAAGGGGCATTCATTTGTACTGGATGCAACATGCATGTTCAAGCAATGAACAAAAACAATAAATCGTCAATATATTTGTTCGTACACTTACCATACTTTTTTGTATAATTATGTTTTTCACAAATGTATATACAATACTAAAATTAATTTTTAGAATAACTTAACTACACTAAAATAAAATAAATAAATATTACATAACATTAAAACAAAATTCACATAATAGAAAAATACATTAAATAAAGCTCACACTAAATAAAAATAAATTAAACAAACTAAACACAAAAATTACATAAACACTTAAGCATTCCTATCTTACAAAATATTGCTTGAGTAATTTGGTATTTTTATATAATTTTCTAAAATGTGTATGTATGTTTGTTGTTTTATTATATATATATATATAATTTATATTATTTTTATTATATAATATTGTGCGTTGTGTAATATATTAAATGTATATTTTATATGTATTTGTGAAATTTTATCAACTTTTATTTATGTCAAGGATTATAATGCAAATGAATTTTTTTTTTGTTGAAAATTTATGTTAGAAAAATCTATCTTTAATTTTTTTTTTTTGAGTCTTTTTTTCTTTAAAATAAGGTGTTGGGTTGGAAATGCTCACGTAAAGGATTTGTTTTGTGATCATTACAAATTAGATTTGACCAAAAAAAAAAATATCAAAATTAGATAGCAACCATGTCAGTTCAAAAAAAAACCTATGTCTGATGGTGTCTCTCTACATGTGCTTCATATAAAATTTGGATGGACTCATGTATATTCATGTAGGCTATCTAGAAATTAGAACCCATCAAGGAACATAAATCAAATGCATATATAATCTTATAGTAATAAGCACAGAACGGCTAAGACACATGCGGTCTATTAGAAACTACAAATGCATATGGATAGTAGGTGAATTGTGAACTCCCAGGTCTCGAACCTCTTTAAAAAGAAACAAATATTGTATCACCATTTTTATTTTATTCAGCTACATCTATGTGTATGTCCGAAAATACTCCAATATACATGCACGAAAATAAAAAGAAAGAACGGAGATTCGAAAATTTAGAACATTATAATATGGTCCATATTATTTACGACGCCCATGAGATACCCATACCTTCATTAAGAAAATATGACATACACATCTTCGTAGTATGAACATCGTAGCAACAACTGAATTCATATCTATCCACTTAAATAAAATACTATAGACCAAATAACAAAACTATATAACGGATTTTTTTTTTTGACTAAAAAATATAACGGACATTATCAACATGAGTTATCTGATTTTTGCATTATATATACATCACATCAGCATGTATAAAAGTTTGAAGTAGTTCTACTACCCAAGTTTTTTAATAGAAAATAACTTGTCTAGACACTATACATAGAATGTAGCCACTATCCATTATATTAATTATGGATGAATTATCTACGTGATTCCCATCCATACCATATCTAGTATCTACGTAATATCAACATCGTAACAGCGAAAACATTAACTATACAACATTGGGCAAAAAAAGATGCGAGTTATATGCGAAATTTATTTACAAAAATATATACACAAGTAAAATATACTATTCAATAAATAGTAAGCACTGTCAATCTCATCATCTGATTTCGATATAGATGGTCTTTAACTTGGACGGTTCCATGAAATGTACAAATCCATTTTCATTTATGTCAACATATATTCGAAATTTGGTCCTATAACAATTTTCAAGCACCACCAGGCACCAATCAACTTACCTATCCATGCTCGTATTTAGTTACATTATGTGGATTATGATATTTAGTTCGAAACGAATCATTTGGTTTCATTTTTTTTCCTTTTAAAGGTTATGTGGCAGAACAAATTTTGAATTCACCAATCTAAATAAGATTTTTGTTTAAGAGATAATTAGCGAGATGCCCAAAATCGAGGCCCAAATTAGCGAAATATACATGAGGTGACAGTATTGGCCCAAAGCATACAATTCATACCCGAAATGCCGAGAAAGCCCCTCCTTTCGCAAGTTGACCTTCGGCGCTTGTGTCAGCTCGCTGACACAACTTTCTACACGCCGAGTCCTAGGTTGTCCTAGGTTGTCCTAGGTTACTATTCCTCAACCTAACCTGACAGCTACAAGGCTTCCCCTCCACTCGTTCTCTCCGTTAATCGTGCTATTAGTTTAGGCTCTACAATCTATA